>MJUU01013527.1:11991-44029 GCA_002080025.1 Modiolus philippinarum | reverse complement strand
CATCTACACGAAAACATGTAATTAACCGTGTAATTGTAAGGTGGAATTGATTACAGATCAACATTCTGAAAACTTTCTATTCATATAGTATCCTAACTGACATGACATAAAGCATTTCATTTTAAATTTATTCGGCTTACATACACAAGAACTGATGATAATTAATGGATTAATTACATCAATTTGAAATTCGTTGATATTTTTGGTTTGTGCTTTCATCGAAATGAAAGGCGTAACATGTGTCATTTCAATCTTTGATCTATTATTACAACCACAGAGGATGATATTATAAATTGGATTATGTCCCGTTTCTATAAAAGACCAAGCTAGTTTTTAGTTATCTCCCTTAGCTAAATTCGTTAACTAGTCTAAGGGAAGTAACTAGAATTCGTCGATGTTTCGCATGAAAATTATGGAAATTCATAATATTATGAAATTCCCTAAGTGCCTCGACTGATGTACGGGATGTGCACTTCTCTCAATCGGAAAAAATACAGTTCATCAAAATTATTACAGTAGGAGTTAACATATGTGTTATGGCC
This sequence comes from Modiolus philippinarum, assembly GCA_002080025.1. Taxonomy (NCBI): domain Eukaryota; kingdom Metazoa; phylum Mollusca; class Bivalvia; order Mytilida; family Modiolidae; genus Modiolus; species Modiolus philippinarum. Next base: position 43,487 of record MJUU01013527.1, on the reverse strand, counting down.
TCATGTTCATTTACTCCATATCCAAAACCTTCCGCGTCTCGTTTAACTCGGTATTTTTACCACTTGCACCCCTATAACTTCAAAATCTGGGTTCGTTCCGACAATTGTGGCTACTAATTACTAAATCGTGGCACTTCAGTATATAAAGCAGCTAGATCTCAAATTAGCGCGGCAGATACCATCAATGACATCGTACGTGGACAAGCCATACAATTCAGTATTTTACACTTTTTGAGAATTAAGAGTATCTCCCTGGTGCAAAGCTCTGTCCTAACATGGCCTTGGCGTTATTTTGAGCCGCTGTAAGTTATTTCTCTATCACCTCTTATGTTGGAGTTTTTTTTTTATTCGCCCTGGATAGGCGTAAAATGTCGTGCTGTGTAGTCGTGATAGCATTTATGCATCTTTTGGATTTTGTCTTCCAATTTTTTTTACTTGATCTGTACTGTAGTGCTATAACACATGACTTAGGATTAGTGTTTCATTTTTTATGTTTATGTTCTGATATTTATTCATTTTCATTTTCTCAAATGCAGCCAATCGATTAAAAAAAATAAAAGAAAAAGAAAACCATAAATAGTAAAAACAATAAAAGATAATCGTTTTAAGATAAAAAAAAAAAACGTAAAATGTCGCCACCCGAGGTATTATTTGGTAGTTCTGATGGTGTTGAAATGGGAATAAAAAGATAAGTATGATACTTCCGTATGTATTTATTCTTTTTAACTAGACCAGTGCCATGACTAGTGGACTGTTAGTCCCCGGCGGTATTCATCAGTCTTGTAGTACAGTGCCTTGGTGCTGGCCGAAAGGCCATTTATTGATTCATTTTTATAATTTAAATATCTAAATTCTAGAATATTTCCATTCAGGGAAAAAAAAAGTCATTTCCAGTATCTTGTATATTTCGTCTCCGGGATTTGTGTAATGTAAATTTTTAAAGTATTATGCATCTCATTTCCGGGATTTTTTTTTCAACCAGGTAACAAATGCAAATCAGGTCATTGTAGGCGTTTACTGTTATCTTGACTTTATAATGTTCCTCAGCTTGTTACATATTTGATTTGAACAGATCGCCAAGAACCTTGCGCAGGATCATTGTTAAAATATATTGTATCCTAATTCTGTAAAAACAAAAAACAGTTCTATACCAATACAAATGTACGAAAGCCAGTCCACCTCGGCCAGGTTCATTTTAGTTGTGGCTCTAAGTACCACGCAGATTCAAGAAGGAATGTAGTGTGTCTAGCATAAGTTGAAAAATGGCGATATTCTTATGTCTGTTCATATGAGATTTGCTATTTCATTTAACATGTCAAACTCATTCATTCAAAACTTTTGATCAGAATCATGTCCATGTATGTCTCTATACAGAACCTTAATTCAGTGGTTGCCTATATCTCGGAAATGTTGTGAATGTTTAACGGGAAAGTAAGTAAAAATAAAATACAAATTAAATTGTCGGAATTCAATTTTCGGGTTTGAAAAAAATTGCCAGGCCCAACCTTTAACATATCACATACATCTCTATCTTTGCGAATAATGATTCGTTTGGAAGCTGCTGTTGCAGCCATTCTTCATCAGAAAAGATCTCGTTTTGACAAATAAATTCAAATAAATCTCCACATGTAAAATCCATCTCACTGACATTTTCAAAGGTAAAATCGCAGAGTTCTGGTTGCAAAAAAAGCAAAAACGAAAAACTTGATAAGTAAAGAATTCACGTTTTGTGAATGTTAAATCATTTATTTATTATTATTTTTTTTTTTGATAAACAATATAAATATAATAAATCAGTTTAAAATTTTCATCAGAGAAATATAATTTAAACCATTAGAATACGCGCTGTTGTCAATTTTCTGCAGAAGTGAAATGTCATAATTAACTATAATATTAACTATAATATTAAAACCAATAACCAATTTAATTTGGAAACTTCATAACGAATATACATTACCCACAAAGTAGAACAGAAACAATCACAATTGTAAAATTAATTTCAGAATATCTTCACTTTAAAAATATTGGTACTCAATTATAATATTCATTAAAGTTTTGTGTAAACTAATTATACATTTCATATTTATAAAACCCATATTTATGTATTAAATTGTTTTGTTGTATATCCAGTGTAGAGGTAATACTAATGTATTATTCAGTTTCCTAATACAATTTGTACCTTGTATCAGCCCCGATTAAGTATGCATGAAATTAATATAATACATATATATTGCACGCGTGTGAAATGAAATTAACGCTCACTTATGTATGGTGTAATAACATTGTTATTTTTCTACTTAATTGGGTAGATTGTCTATAACTAAAATCAACGGAAATTAAAGAAATTAATTCCAAACCATAAACATACTGTCAAATTCAGTTCAAATGCCTAAAGAAAGCTGAAGAAAAAAATGAAAAAAAGTATAAAATATTTCGACAATCAAATTCATCAAGCACTTAAATAGTTACCAATAAATTTCCAGTTCAAGTACGTTCGTGACAGAGTTATTGACTCTTATTTATGTATTTATTGTTTTTATTTCAATTTAATTTTATTTTTATATGGCCTATTTTAGGAACAGGACACAGTCTTGACATACCTTAACACAATCTTATCCTGTCTACACAGAGAAATCTTAACGAGTCTTGACAGGCAGAACGTGACTGAATCTTGTCTGACCACTTTAATCTTGTTCGATCTTGACATACATAACACGTCTTGATCGTCCCTGAATGGAATTGTCTTGAAAATGAACTATATGTCTTAAATTTTCTTGACAAAATTGTGTCAAGCCTGTCAAGACAGTGTTAAGATCAAAATGGCCAAAAAAGATAATAATATGTGTACTAGTGTCGGTTTAACAAATTATTTCTTTTGAAATGCCTGTATTAAGGCAGGAGCATTGCGGTAAACAAAGGAGTTCATTACGAACGTTTTGATGACGTCAGAACAGTTAAGACAGTTGCCATTAGTGCGAAAAAAATGCATATTTCCAACACATTTTCTAAAATTTCAGTTTGGCAAAACCCGTAGACCAAAATGTGTTTTTTTTTTTTTTCATTTAATGGAAAAGCAAATGTAAAAGTATATTCATATGAGTAAATTTTAGTGGAAGACTGTTGCCATTCCGAAAATTTTACTTTTTATCAACTTCAATGTACAGCGGAACACACTAGAAAGTAGATTCTTGAACATTTGAACAGGGGTTTAACCGGGAACTCCATACCGATAGCACTACAAAAGTTGTGTATATTTATAATTAATTCTATACTCCATTATTTGTCTGTCCTTTAAAACTCGTGTACTTTGGCCAATGACATAATTTTGACTTCTTTTTGACATGCTGGACAATCAGTGTCATCCAGCGAATAACATAATATTGCTATGCTTACGTTTTTTTTTTTTTTTTTTTTTTTTTTTTTTTTGGAGTCTGATGAAAATGAAAATGATTGCCATTAAAGGAAAGAATTGATAAAGATGCGGTTGCAAGTTAGAATTCCTAAAACTGATAGCTTTGAGAGTTTCAAGAAATTTACCGAAATTAGAATCACAGATTCATGGAACCTGACATTTGAAAATCATCATTTTTACTGCAAGGACTGAGAAAGATATGATTGCTTTGCAGAATTCGAAAAAATAATGGGTCTTTGAGAGTTTCAGGGAATCTACCAAACTAGTGTTTATACTAGCTTATTACATAAAAAGTTGCTTAAATATACAATTTCATGTTGGAATTTCAAAAATTATTAGTCTTTGACATTATCAGGTAACAAATTTAAGACCGAAGTCAAAATTCTAAAAGCTTTATACGGACTAAAGGAGAAATTCCAATTATCATTAATTAAGATATAGACCAGAAAAATCCAAATTATACATAAAGTTCCAGTTGTATGATAATTACTTATTTTTTTACATGTTTGGTACCTTACAGTACTGTGCAACGTAGCCCTTACCGTTTGACGAACGCGATACGGAATGCTGATGGGACGTAAACGGATCGCTGACGGGACTTAAACGGATCGCTGACGGGACTTAAACGGATCGCTGACGGAATGTGACGAGACGGGACGGGACGGGACAAATAGTTTCACGTCTATAACAGTTCACGTCCAGGTAATAGTCATTTGACAAATACAATTCGTCAATTGACAAGAGAGGACTCGTCATTTAATGATATGCAACATAATCAACAGATAAACAGATAATTGAAAGTTTCCGATGAAACGAAACAAATTCAATCATGATAACGGTTTTATACAAAATTAACATTGATAGCGACTGGGAAAAGTCAAATACTTTAACTTAAAGATATATATTAATTGAAAACCAATAGTTAAATTTCCTTTATATTGTTAACAACTCCACCAAAATGGAGAAACTGATAAAAAGTATCGATCAATTTTAATCAAATAATCTTTTTAGTCATTTAAAATGGACTGTTCAGAAGGAAACTTTCCTTTTACACATTATTATGTTCAAATTCTATAAAAATGTGATTAAAGATAACTTAAATCTTCATTTTAGTCATTATAAATGTAAGAGTCTATGTGGAACTGTCCCGTTACATATTATTTTGTTCAAAATTCCTATAAAAATAGCAATAAATGACTTGTCAATATTATTTTAAGTCATAACATTTACACTGGTCAGTGCAAAACTATCCGTCCATACATTTTTTTGTTGAGAATTCAAGAAATTTATAAATCCAAAAGAAAGATCACTGAGTATTAGTCATAACAAATATACTGGTCAGTGTGGAACTTCTTTTTTACAGTTATTTTGTTCAAAATTCTAACAAATTTTAAAAGTTAAAAAAAAATCACTTATAAATATTCATTTTAGTCATTACTCATGTAAAACATTCCACGAAAATGAAAAAAAAATGTGATAAAAAATTACTTATGAATCTTCAATTTAGTAATTACATTAACACCGATCAGTGTGGAACTTTCCTTGTACAAATTATTTTCATAAACATTAATGAAAATGAAAAAAAAAATGTGATAAAAAATTACTAATAAACCCTCATTTTATTCATTACAAATTCATCGGTCAGTGCGAAACTTCTTTAACACATCATTTTGAAAAAAAGGTTCATGAAAATGAAAAAAAAAATGCTATAAAAATGACTTATGAATCTTCATTTTAGTCATTGCATAGACACAAGTCACTGCAAAACTTTCCTTTTTCACATTATTTTGTTAAAAAGTCCATGAAAATGAAAACATGTGATACAAAATTACTTATAAATCTTTATTTTAGTCATTACAAATACACTGGCCAGTGCAAAACTTTCCTTTAACACATTAATTTGTTAAAAATTACATGAAAATGAAAATATATAAGGTGATAAAAAATTACTCATGAATCTTCATTTTAGTCATTTCGTATACAACGGCCAGTGCAAAACTGTCCTTTTATGCATTATTTTGTTAGAAATTCCATGGAAATGAACTAAAAACGAAATAGAAAATTACTCATGAATCTACATGTTAGTCATTACATAGATATCGGTCACTGCAAAGCTTTTTTTGACATATTACTTTGTTAAAAATTCCATGAAAATGAAAAAAAAAATGCGATAAAAAAATAGTTATAAATCTTCATTTTGGTCATTTCATATACACTGGTCAGTTCGGATCTTTCTTTTACACATTGTTTTGTTAAAAATTACATGAATATGAAAAAAAAATGTGATAAAAAAATAATGACGAATCTTCGTTTTAGTCAATATATTGATATCAGTCAGTGGAAAAACTTTCCTTTACACATCATAATGTTAAAAATCCATCAAAATAAAAAAAAAAATGTGATAAGAAAACACTCATGATTCTTCATTTCCGTCATTTCATATACATTGGTCACTTTCCTTTTACACATCATTTTGTTAAAGATTCCATGAAAATGGAAAAAAAAATGTAATGAAAAATTGCTAAAGAATCTTCATTTTAGTCATTACAGATACACCGGTCAGTGTGAAACTTTTCTTTTACTCATTATTTTGTTAAAAATTGCATGAATATAAAAAAAAAAATCTGATAAAAAATTACTTATGATTCTTCATTTTAGTCATTTCATATACACCGGTCAGTGTTGCACTTTCCATTTACACGTCATTTTCTTAAAAATTCCATGAAAATGAAAAAAATGTGTTAAAAAAATTGCTTAAGAATCTTCATTTTGGTCATTACAGATACACAGGTCAGTGTGAAACCTTCCTTTTACATATTATTTTGTTTAAAATTGCATGAAAATGAAAAAAAAATGTGATAAGAAATTACTTATGATTCTTCATTTTAGTCATTTCATATACACCGGTCAGTGTTGCACTTTCCATTTACACATCATCTTGTTAAAATTTCCATGAAAATGAAAAAAAAAAATGTGATAAAAAATTGCTTAAAAATCTTCATTTTGGTCATTGCAGATACACCAGTCGGTGTGAAACTTTCCTTTTACACATTATTTTGTCAAAAATTGCATGAAAATGAACAAACAAGATGTGATAAAAAAATACTTATGAATCTTCATTTTAGTTATAACATATACACCAGTCAGTACCAAACTATCCATTTACACATTATTTTGTTAAAAAATCATGAAAATTAAAAGAAAAATATAATAAAAGATCACCTGTGAATGTTCAATTTGTAAATGATCATATTGTAAATCACCTTTAAATGATCATATTGGTTATTTGTAGTCTATCAGTTGTAAAACATCTTTGAATTAATGGTCTTCCAAACGTTTAGATTTTATCTGCACTGGAGAGACATAAGTTGTAGAAATGCGCATATGCAGAAATTATCACAGTAACTTCGATAATTAGTTATTTGTTACCACTGGGTCGATGCTACTGCTGGTGGACTGTAAGTCCTCAAGGGTACTCACCAGCCCAGTCGTCAGAACTTCGATGCTGACCCGAAAACTAATTCTATTTGGAACCTTACAATATCTAACTGTTGTAAATTTTGTTGAAAACTAAGGAGTATTTCTCTCATGCAAAGGTCTGTCCTTAGCTGAATTTGGCTTCTCGTCATCCGTTACGTTTTTCGTCAACTTACGATGGTTCAGCAAAGATAACAGTTTAGGATATCTTTCGTTCTATTTGTAAAGATTTTTCGATATGCTTCTTGTATCAAATTTTGTATTTATGTGTGTTTCTCTGAAACTGTATTTTCTCTGTACCTTTGTAAAATTGGTTTATGAAAATAAAAGTATACATTTATCTATCAAAAACAATTACAATATCAGCTTTCAAAAATACATGTATCAACCTCAAATCACCCTTTATCGTTACATGAATGTATATTCCATGTAATATACATGTACTCGTGACATTCTAACAGATCAGAGTAAAAACAGCAAAAATAATTGATCATATCAAGAAAGAAAAAATAATAATAATAAATTGTATATTTCTTTGAATGCGTGTTTGGCGGAGATTTAGAATTTCATTCAAATATGGAAATAATAATTACGAACAAACAATAAACTACTGCGGAAATACTTTTCATAACCGAAAAACTATTACACCAGGGTTTTTGTTATCAAAAACTAGTTAAAACCTTTACTAAATTTTATCACCGATATCACCGATATAAAGACTTAGTTCATAAATACAATACAACCTGTTAACATCTAATCAAGGCTGGTATTTCACATCCCTTATTTTACGGTAATAATTTGCATAAAGAGTAAAAAATACTTCAACTGGCATAACAAACTTATAAAACCTTTAAATCGTCTAATTCATAAGGGTTGTAATTACGGTATTGTCGTCAAGTCATTACGCATGGCCTTCTTCGGTATTAACATTGATTTTTTGATAGGGTCTTTGCATTTTAACTAATCACATTCTAAATTTCTAAAATCTGTATTGCATGGACACGGGTTATGTATTCCGGTATATGCATGAAATCATTATGCTAAACTCCTCACAGGAAGGGATCTTGTTGGAAGCTGTATACTGAGGCTAAATAACTTACTTTGCCAGTTGGTAATGGGTCTGGAGCTGGCATGTCAGTTAACTGCTAGTAGTTTCTTGTGATTTCATGTTTATGTCCGTATATTTAGTTCTTTCAGTTTCATTTTTCACAATTGACTCAGTCCTGTTGACAACTGAATTTTACTGTTGTTACGATTGTTTTTTTATTTATCACATTGGCTGTAGGGGGAAGGTTTGGGCCCAATAAAACTAGTTTAACCCCGCCGCAGCAGGTTTGCGCCTGTCCTAAGTCTTTGTGTGTCTTGTCTTTTTTCTAGTTCGTTTACATTATGTCTATAGTAGTCTAGGATGATGTTTATTTCGCTGAACTTGATTACTCTTTATTCAGAAGCCGACTCCGACCTGCCATTGGGTGTGGGGTTTCCCACCATTCATTGAAGACCTTATGGTAGCTTTGAGTTGTTATTACTCCCCTTTGGGTCGTTGTCTCTTTGACACATTCCCCGTTTCCCTTCTTTTTTTCTATTTTATTCGTTGACATCAATTTTTGTGGTTGTCTCAAATATCACTATTTCATGGACACTTAAATTCGTGGTTTCGAATTCTATACATTAGAAATCTACGGGGAAAATGCATTTCGTTGGGAACTGAATATCATGGTTTAAGCGAACCACGAAATCCACGAAAACTGGAACCCCACGAACACTTGTACTCTCACAGTATATATTTCGAGGACTGTGAGAAATTCCAAAGTTTAAATGTTGAAATATCTTTATTTAATTGAGGAAATAAATTGTATTTTCTGTCATTCAAAATATTATGTTAGAATAATAGAACAAATGCAAACAAAACATACATTTAAAAAGTTTAATAGTTGATATGAACATTTCATATCAAAAAGCTAACGTCACTCACAAGCAGCTTCTTACTAAGGGTGTTTCTCATTTTCCATTTTACCAAACTGTTAAAATTGATCAAGTATCTAGAAAAAATGGCACGTAACTTTAATTACTTTAGAAATAGGGGAGATTGACAAAGTATTCTGGATATATTTTTTGAACTGGCTTTGAGATCGGATGACCTTCAGAAATACAAGCCTCTCGATGATACTGATAATGTCTACTGAAATTCATGTCGATTCTTTAAAATGAATGAAGAATATATAACAGGAAACACATACAATAGCCGAACATTTCAATCACATGCCACAATCCATCAGGGAACTGCACAATGAAAACAATCAAATGACAAAAGACAAACATAGACAACGAAAGGAACTCAGGATATCCGGACTTTGTACCGGCATTAGCAACAGCTAGATGTAGGGTTAAACCGGTGTATGGGTACCCTAACCTCCCCTTTCTCTATCCCATTTCCCTTTAGTATAATAAACATACAAATAAAACCAAATACAGGTAGAACACTAGCTCCAAAACCACAATTTTGAAAAGGGAAAGAGAGATACAAAAAGTAATTTAGAAAGATGGGTCAAGGAACCTAGTCTGCTGGTAAACACTGTCGCTAAACGGAAAAATAAGTAAATACAAAACTTCCCGAAGGCAGTATCGGTTAGAGGCCAGTATAATTGTAAAATCTTCAGGTCATTGGATCCCAAAGTCAATTCAACTGAATTATGAATATCCGATCAATATCCCCCATTACGTAAAGAATTTAAGTTACGTCCAAGTGTTTCTGGATATTTTATCAGTTTTTGACATTTTTTACAACATTTCCGTAAAAAACGAGGGTGACAAATGCCCTTAGTAATAAGTTGTTTGCGATTCGCATTATATTTAGAAAATTAAATGTTAATATCTTCTGTAAAACTACTTGAATATGTTTATCAATCTATGGAATTTGTAACCTTGTTGTAAATGTTTGGATGTGATAGTAAGGTCACGTTCATTAAAGTCGTCAAGAGTAGAACAGACTCGTACCAATCGTACCAGTTGAGATAAATACAACCCGTATGATGGACCTACAGGAACGTCGCCACCAAGAGAATAATAGTGATAGTGAAATCAAAATAATCCCTTTCATCATAGATTTTAGTCTTAATTTTTCCAGAGTCCACTATAATAGCTAGATCGAGAAATGAGCAGTATTTAGAATCATTGTTTGCTTTGTTAAGTTTCAGTTTTTGTGAGTAAATGAGGTCGACACAGTCTTAAAACTGGATATTGTCAATAGTAAGGATATCGTCGATATACCTGCTGGTATCGTTGAAGATTGAAATGTTGTATGGTTCCTTCTGGAAGAATTGAGTTCGATTTTTTCTTCAGAAGAGCGACAGTGTTTTACCTGCAGACTATAGTCAGTCAATTAGCTGGCAGTTTAGTAGCTTAGCAGCGAGTACTCCTTGACCGACCTTTCAAAAATATGTGTTGTCCCTATTCCTCTTTCAAAATTGTAGTAATGCAGCTATTAGTCTTCTTGTTTTTTTTTCTTTCCTTTTTTTCTTTTTTTTCTTTTCTTTCTTTTCTTTGTTTGTGTGTGTGGTCACTATCACTATTGACTAATATTTTGACTGATTTTACCAGTGAGTCGTTTTTTTTTCATTTAGAATGTCTGAACAGAGTTGAAAATGCCTGTGCTGAGTTGATTCAACGCTGATCAGTCTTTTTCAACAGTAGTTTTGACTGAAAATGACTGATCAGAGTTGGACCAACCCATTTCAGTCAATCTCTGACTATACCTGTGTTGTTAAAGTCTGACCAGTGTTGAGTCAACTTTGGTCAGTCATTCTCAACACTAACTGTGTTGTAAATGACTGATTTTTGTTGAGAGTGTCTTTTCAGTGTTGATTCAACGCTGATCAGTCTTTTTCAACAGTAGTTTTGACTGAAAATGAATGATCAGAGTTGGACCAACTCATTTCAGTCAATCTCTGACTTTACCTGTGTTGTAAAAGTCTGACCAGTGTGAGTCAACTTTGGTCAGTCATTTTCAACGCTACCTGTGTCGTAAAAGACTGATCTGTGTTGAACATGACTGACCAGCGTTGACTCAACATCGGACAGACATTTTCAACACGGGTCGGTCTTTTACAGCGCAGGAAGTGTTGAGAACGACTGATCAGTGTTTGTTCAACGCTGGACAGACATTCTCAACAGATATCAGTCTTGTACAACATAGCGTTTAGTTTGACTGATCAGCGTTTACTCAACACTGCCCATACATTTACAACATTTACAAGTCATTTAAAACAAAAGTAAAGATTTTTATTTATTAAATTACTTTATTTATTCATTTTATTGTATTTATATTAACTATTTTTATTTATTTTTATTTTATTCTAGTTGGATTAATTATGTTTTTAATTGATTTCCGCCGTGCGCGGTCCCGGCTGAAGAATAGGCCCGCAGCATCCTCTGAGCTTGGAGTATGAGCCATCCTAACAGAGGACCCCGAGGGAACCCCGGGATATAGAAATAGGACCCAGTATCTCCGGCTTGCGAGGTGTGACCCCTCCTAAACGGAGGCTGACCCCGAGGGTCCCGGGATATAGAAATAGGACCCATTCCGTGATTGTGCGGGATTAATAAATACACAACCCATCTTTCGGATGGGATGTAAACTCAGGTCCACGTGTTGGAAGAAATGTCACGCTTCCTGCACGTTAAAGAACCCTTGTAGCAAGCTCTTTTTGGGGTGGTCCGTAGGTGATCGGCTACAAGGCTAAATTCCCTGCCCTTGACGATTTCACCCTACTTTTCCAGTGGCAGTCACAATTTCCCGTCCCATGGCCATTTCCATACCCCAAAGTGATTATTTATCAACAAACTTGTTCTCGTCTTGATTTAGCTGAAGTATTGCTGAGTAGACGTTAAACAATATTCAATCAATCAATCAATTAATTGATTTTATTGATTTTAATTTGTGTTTTCAATATTTTATTTATTAACTTTATTTTTAATTTTACTTTTTTATTATATTAACATTTCTGTCCTTATCTGTCTATTCATTATCTATTATTCTATAAAGTTATTTTAAAACTAAAACCAAACAGTTGAATATACATATAACACTGCCAATTAGTTGTTTTGCTTGCTTGTTGAGCAGTAAACTCGGTCTTGTATATGACACGCGACATACGCCCTTCCCAATTACGCATTCAATGGTTAAGAATTTATATATGCTCTTAATGCAATTTATCTCCATTTACGTGCAGGTTACATTTTTCGTAAACCATATTTCATGTGGCGAATGCTATGGTACACGTCTCGATGTTTGGTTCTATTAGAATATATGTCAGCTTTTATATCTATTCAACTGACCAGAAATCCAGTAATAGTAGTGAGGCACTCACTTACGTCCTCAACTACTCAAGAGCTAGATAATATCCCAAAGTCTGAGAACTACCTCTAGCCGGTATTCTATCCACTATGCATTTTGAGAACTTTACATAAAAAATGAATATGAAAATTAACATCACTTAATATTTTATTACATTATATTTCATATTATTTATTATTTATTTAAAGTTCGATGTCACTGAATTGACATACAATACACAGAAAAGACGTCGCTGACTTTATAGCACTACATTATTGATAACTATAAATCCTAAGCCTCAGTCTTACACCCGTAGGCTTGACATGGTTGTATATTATAAATGCAATATGCAACATATGAACTGTATAATTTTACCTTGAAACATGGAATTTGCCCAGTTAAAACCCACAAAAATAAGTTATCGTTTAAACTAAAAAAAAATCTAATTTAAATCGAAATCGGGCCTGGACAGAATTGAATAAAAATATCAAAATTAACTTATTAGAAACACAAAATTCAGTACTTCAACCCTTTTAATAGAGAGTTGTTGTATAATTGTTTACCATAAAAAAGAAGAAAAAAAAGATGCTTGTGAACAAAAAGTTGACTTAAAACAAAAACTATACATTCCTAACAATTTATCTACATCAGGACAAACATGACAATTTGTATGCAACTCCCAGTGTACAATCGAGCCATAAGTTTAGAAATGACTGCCTTGGTTACAGACATATAACTATATGTAGAATAAAACAGATATCAGGAGACAACTACAATGGCCGAAAAACATAGCCACATGCCACATAGTAAATAGGAACTGCACAAGAAAAACCCACAATAAAAATGCAAAAGACAGACAACGATAGGAACTCAGGACAGCCGGACTTGGTATCCGCACTAGCAAAAGCCAGCAGTAGGGTTAAACAGGTTTATGTCTCTGTCTTAATATGTTCTTTGTAAGTTTACTTTGAATTTGAGAGAGTCGGTTTCATAAGCTGACATATACCTTTGTTTGTTAAAAATCCATCCACTTTTAAATAAAATTTACTTGGCTTGTCTTTTTTAAGATTGTATGACAGACTTCTGTTCGAGTTAAAACCAAATTTGGTAGTCAATAGATATAAAGATGAAAGGATATTTTCTTCTTTTCTTTTTTCTATATTGCACCCAGCAGGAACGTTAGAAATTCCAACAGCACACTGGGCCAGAGACATAATATTCGTCCTTATGCATACATAATAAATTCATTCCTTTATTTTTTACAAAAAAAAATTCTGCAATTTGACAGTTTTCGTCAACTTATGTCTAATCATTTACCATATGATAGTTTCAGTCTTTGCAGAATATAGAGTTTTTTTGCTAAAGCAGTAAATAATGTCTAGTACCAGTAAAGGAGGAAGTGCCGCAGGTGGTTAGCGGGCCACTCTCTCCCACCCCTACCCATCTCCTTTCTACCACCTGTAAACCCATTATCTCGCACCTCTTTATCCCAAAATCTCCACAAATCTTTCAGCTTTCTACAGCCTTCCATCCCATCTTTTCCAATATCCAGTTTTACAGGACCCTTCTATAGGAGAATTGTTAATTTCTGGGAAAGAAGGCCGTGCAACTGCATCCATGCATGCGAGTTGAAAATCCTTAGTGCATATATATAGAACAATATGTCTCTTTTAGGTTATCCAAGTCAATACGGGACTTTTGATTCATGTTCACTCCGATATCAGATCTATTTTTGACATGTAAAAAAATCAATACATTGAGACGGAATCACTAATTATTCACTGTTGAGCTAAGGGTGATTTATTTTTAATCTATTTGTAAGTGCTTGTACAGTAAAACATAACCAATCACACCATTGTACCATACACCATACACTATCCACCATTACACCATACACCATGAACTATTAAACCATATACCATACACCATAACACCATAATCCTTTACACCATATAACTTACACCATACACCATACACCATGCACCATACACCATACACCATGCACTATATACTTTACACCTTACACTATACACTATGTCTAATACAATGTATTTGCATTTCATATTTTATTTTATAGTGACCGGAGCATGCAACAAATGAATTTTATCCGCATACAACAAATGAATTTTATCTTTTGCAGGACAAAATGAAGATTTTTAATAAAAAAAATTCCGAGATCTCATTTTTTAGTCTCAACTCTAGAATACTTTCCACAAAGCTTAATTGTTATTTACAATCGTGTACATAAAAAAGGGTGATACAGATTTTCTTCTGCCGTATTTTATTTCACGTGTTGCTTTTTCTCGTTTTTAAAATGGTAATTTTTCCCCAGGAATTGTTCCCTCATATTATTTATTCTATATCTTTCGACTATCGAGCGTATGTATATTAGGGGTTATCATCATACTGCGCCTACAACCTTTTTTCGAACTCCAAACACGATTTTATTCCACGTGCAATGTACATTGTATACGAGAAATTCGATATTTTTTCCGTAAAACAGAACCTATTTCTATTTTTATACACCGTACAATGACCCATTCCTTTAAAGCCCACATTAATCATATAAATAGAGAATTTGAGTACTAAGTGCCATGAACACCATTTCGCATATTATCGATGTCAATGTAGCATATTTTCAGTATATTTGTACAAAATTTGAGTACTAAATGGTATTTAAACGATATCGTATAATATTGATATCCCTATTGTTGAATATTTTCATTAAATTTCTTTTCAATTTGAGTACTAGATACAATTGTGCAGGATTTACACCATATCACATACTATATAAATGGGAATTGTTGCATATTTTCAGTAAATTTATACTAAATTTGAACAAAAGATGGCATTTACATCATATCGCATAATATCGATATCCCTATTGTTGCATATTGTCAGTAAATTTGAACCAAATTTTAGTACTAGATGGCATTTACTCCATATTGCATACTATCAATAGCCATAATGTTTGATGTTTCCAGTATATTTGCACCAAATTTGAGTACTAGATGGCATTTTCATCATATCGCATACTATCGATATCCCTATTGTTGCATGTTTTCAGTATATTTGTATCAAATTTTAGTACTAGATGGCATTTACATCATATCGCATAATAGCGATATCCCTATTGTTGCATATTTTCAGTATATTTGCATCAAATTTGAGTATTAGATGGCATTTACACCATATAACATACTATCAGTATCCCTATTGTAGCATATTTTCAGTAAATTTGTACCAAATTTTAGTATTAGATGGCATTAACACCGTATTGCATACTATTAATATCCCTACTGTTGAATGTTTTCAGTAAATTTGCACCAAATTTGAGTATTACATGGCATTTACACCATATAGCATACTATCCATATCCCTATTGCTGCATATTATCAGTGTATTTGTACCAAACTTGAGTACCATATATGACATGTACTTCATATGGCATACTACAAATATATCTGTATCCCTATTGTTGCAAATTTTCAGTAAATTTGTACCAAATGTAAGTACTAGATGGCTATACATCATATCGCATACTATGGATATCCCTATTGTTGCATATTTTATAAAATTTGCACCCAATTTGTGTACAAGATGGCATATACATCATATCGCGTACTATCAATATCCCTCTAGTTGCATATATTTAGTATATTTGTACCAAATTTGATTTGTAGATGGCATTTTCACAATATGGCATACTATCAATATCCCAAATGTTGGATGTTTTCAGTATATCTGCACCAAATTTGAGTACTAGATGGCATTTGCACCATATTGCATACTATCAATATCCCTATTGTTGCATATTTTCATTAATTTGTACTAAATTCGATTATTAGATGGCTTTTACACAATATCGCATACTATCGTTATCCCTGTTGTTGTATGTTTTCAGTGTATTTGTACCAAATTTGAGTACTATATTGCATTTACTTCATATCGCATACTATCGATATCCCTATTGTTGGATATTTTCAGTAAATTTGTACAAAATTTGAGTACTAGATGGCATTTATATCATATCGAATACATTCAATATCCCTATGAATGCATATTTTCAGTATATTTGCATCAAATTTGAGTACTAGATGGCATTTACATAATATAGCGTACTATCCATATCCCTATTGCTGCATATTTTCAGTGTATTTGTACCAAGCTTGAGTACTATATATGACATGTAATTCATATTGCATACTACAAATGTATCTGTATCCCTATTGTTGCAAATTTTCAGTAAATTTGTACCAAATTTGAGTAGTACTAGATGGCTATACATCATATCGCATACTATGGATATCCCTAATGTTGCATATTTTAGAAAAGTTGCACCCAATTTGTGTACAAGATGGCATATACATCATATCGCGTACTATCAATATCCCTATAGTTGCATATATTTAGTATAATTGTACCAAATTTGATTTCTAGATGGCATTTACACAATATGGCATACTATCAATATCCCAAATGTTGGATGTTTTCAGTATATTTGCACCAAATTTGAGTACTAGATGGCATTTGCACCATATTGCATACTATCAATATCCCTATTGTTGCATATTTTCATTAATTTGTACTAAATCCGATTATTAGATGGCTTTTACACAATATCGCATACTCTCGTTATCCCTGTTGTTGCATGTTTTCAGTGTATTTGTACCAAATTTGAGTACTATATTGCATTTACTTCATATCGCATACTATCGATATCCTATTGTTGGATATTTTCAGTAAATTTGTACCAAATTTGAGTACTAGATGGCATATACCATATCGAATACATTCAATATCCCTATAAATGCATATTTTCAGTATATTTGCATCACATTTGAGTACTAGATGGCATTTACATAATATGGCATACTATGAATATCCCTATTGTTGCCTGTTGTCAGTAAATTTATGCCAACCTTTAGTATTAGATGGCATTTACACCAATCACATACTATCGATATCCCCACTGTTGCATGTTTTCAGTATATTTGCAACAAATTTGAGTACTACATGACATTTACATCATATCGCATACTATTGATATCCCTATTGTTGCATATTTTCAGTAAATTTGTACCAAATTTGAGTTCTAAATGACATGTACATCATATCACATACTAGCGTGTCCCTATTGTTGCATATTTTCAGTAAATTTGTACAAAATTTGAGTATTAGATGGCATTTACACCAAATTGCATACTATCTTTATCCATATTGTTGCATGTTTTCAGTGCATTTGTATCAAATTTGAGTAGTATATGGCATTTACTTCATATCGACTACTATCAATATCCCTATTGTTGCATATTTTCAGTAAATTTGGACCAAATTTGATCACTAGATGGCATTTACACCATCTGACATACTATCAATATCCCTAATGGTGCATGTTTTCAGTATATTTTTACCAAATTTGAGTACTATATGGCATTTACTTCATATCGCATACTATCGATATCCCTATTGTTGCATATTTTCAGTATATTTGTACCAAATTTGAGTTTTAGTTGGCTTTTACACCATATAGCGTACTTTCAATATCCCTATTGTTGCATATTTTCAGTAAATATGAACCAAATTTGAGTACTAGATGGTATGTACATCATATCATATACTATCAATATCCCCACTGTTGCATATTTTCAGTAAATTTGCACCAAATTTGAGTACTAGATGGCATTTGCATCATATCGCGTGCTATCGATATCCCTATTGTTGCAAATTTTCAGTAAATTTGCACCAAATTTGAGTACTAGATGACATCTACACCATATCGCACAGTATCAATATCCCTATTGTTGCATATTTTCAGTAAATTTATACCTAATTTGAGTATTAGATGGCATTAACACCATATCGCATACTATCGATATCCCTATTGTTACATGTTTCCTGTATATTTGTACCAAATTTGAGTACTATATGGTATTTACTTCATATCGCAAACTATCGATTTCCCTATTGTTGCATATTTTCAGTAAATTTGTACCAAATTTGAGTATAAGATGGCATTTAACACATATTGCATACTATCAATATTCCTATTGCTGCATGTTTTCAGTATATTTGCACCAAATTTGAGTACTAGATGGCATTTACACAATATTGCATACTTTTGATAGCCTTATTGTTGAATTGTTTCAGGATATTTGTACCAAATTAGAGTCACAGCGGCTAGATAGTATTGTGACAAAACGGCATATAATATGAATACACCGAATATTGCATGGTTTCTGAGCATGGTTTAGACAAATGTGTGCCAAATTTAAGTTTAATTTAGTTGACTTTTATAGCAAATAATACTAAATATGAGAGTTTGTTAGTATATAAATTTCTTGCACTTGCATGTATTAGGTAACATCGATCAAAAAGCGCTTAGCGTATTGTGAGTATTAGGACATTAATACGTCATATAGTAATATTTTCTCGCAAGTTTTCGGGATTGTAAAATTGTTGAAAAAATATTACTTTTTGTCAAGAACAATTGCGATCTTCACGATCATAATTTCAATCGGCTTTCGGCGGAAAATTCATAAATACGTTAAAATACAAATTAAAAAAGAATATGTTTTTGCGGTTTTATATTCTCATCTTCGGTTTTATTTTTCAAAAATAAACAGATAAGCCCTTTCTGTCACTACATGTTTTGGGCGTTTTCTTTTTTTTCTTTTTTTTTTTTCTTTTTTACTAGAAATTATTATTTATGGTTGTAGAAAATAACCACCTTCTAGCCTTCTAGCGTATAAAAAGCACGATTAAATTTCTTTATCATTGCCTTATAAGGTTAACATATTTTTAAAAACGTATTTAATATTAACTTCGATTGCGTCAGACCCGATGTGCCATGCAATCCATTGTCGCTCGTTCACATCGTGTTGCTCGATCGTGTATGGTGTATGGTCCACACTTGTTGAGTACGGAGTATGGTTTATGGTGTATAGTATATGGTTTATAGTGTATGGTGTGTGTTGTATGGTTCATAGTGTATGGTTCATAGTGTATGGTGTATAGTGAATGGTTCACGTTGAAACACCATACACCATTATACCATACACCATGAACCATTGAACCATACACCATGCACCATTGAACCATATACCATTACACCATACACCATAAAATGGTTATGTTTACCCTACAAGTACTCTAGCACTTCAGATTAATTATGTTTCGTCAATTAAAATTTAAAGAATTGTCATATAGGAAAAATTTAAAATGCACTTCAATTTCATAAATAGTTTGTGTTTTATGTGGTATATATTTATTTCAATAATTTTAGAGATCCAGTATTCCTTCTAACTGGTATCCGAGGGGATCGTTGCCGCTTTCAATTACACGAGAATTCCTATCTAGAAAGTCCCGTATCCTCTGTTTACATTAATAGTGTCAGTTTCGAGAGTAAACTAAATAATGATCTCAATGATGAGCAAATGCATAAAACACGAAAACAGTCTGCTTAGTAAAAAAATTAAAATGAACATAAGCGCGTCTTGTGAAAATAGACAATACTAACTATTTTAATATGTGTTGTTCAATATGTTCAGCTTGTTCTTCTTACAGTGTAACTGTTATGAAAATTGGAGGTTGAAAGGTTGCGAAAGTTGTCTAATCCCGGAATCCCAACTTTATTTTTTTACTTAATCCGAAATCCCGAACTATAAATTTTAGGAACTGAAAAACAGATGAAATTCCGATTCCCGGTGCATTTATTTCCCAAAATCCCGGACTTAAATTATAATCAAATCCCGTCATCCCAAAAAAGGGCAGCCCCCTCAGAAGGCTAAGACTCTTGAAAATCAGTTATTCTACATTTTGTATACTAGTTTTAGAAACACAAATTTACCATGCATTATGTACTTTGATATAGTCAACAGAAGCACAAACAATTTATTTAAATACAAATGTAAATGAAATATATTTTTACTCTAAAAAAATGTATTTTGAATGCTCTATATCATTGGTGTATGATGTTTGCTCTAGTTTACTACTTGCTTTTATGGTACGATTGAATACAATCTGAAATTAAAAAAAATGATACAATATATTTTTATTTGTATGTTTTACTCTCACAGAAAAACCCTTTAATAACTCTTAATATAGTGTATTTAATCCTTTATTAATGTTTCTGGCGGGTATTTTTGGGTGTTTGTATGGACCGATTTTCAGGGTAACATTTAAAGTTATTTATTAAAAGAAGTGAACATGATTGATGAAAAAATATAATATATTGAGTTTTTTTTCTGCAAATGCAAATTCGATTAAAGTGGATTTTGTCTTTAAAAAGTTATCTTTAAATATATATTTTTTATATTTGTGGTACAGAGTTAAATTGTTAGTGTATTAAACATAAGAAATAGGAAGCCGCTACCGGTAGAATGATGTAAAATCTACCCAAATCACAAAATGTAATAAACAAGTGGTCAACACTTCACCCGTCACCTTGACCAGGTGTTAATTACCCTGTGGGCGTCATAAATCAATGTTGCAGTCACTCGAACGTGTTAAAGATGTTTTAAATTTGTGTAATTTCAAAATCAATAAGCAAATAAATAATTAATGGATTTCAGAATTTGAAATGGCATACTATACATATGTATTTCGTTGCACTTCGTCATCATCGGATAAATTATCACGACGAAGTCACTCGTTTGGCATTACTTGATAATAATGATTATACACATGTACAATATGTAAACAAGTGTAAAATTACAGTAAAGAAATAGTTTAATGGAGAACTCCAACAACACTTGTTTCCATTGGTGGTGAAAGGGGGCGTACGCTCTCTACGCTCCCGTTATAATCCACCCTGGACTGAAGTTGACAGTTCTATGCTACTGAGCTTTTCGAAGTTTTATTTTTTCCTTGAACTAACCCGGCAGTGTGCTACTTTTGACAAGTTATTATCTTAAAATTTATTTTTTTACCATTTATTAGGGGGTGGACTGGGGCGTCTCTTCTTTCCGCCCTTTCTCCTTTCCCCAGTCTCCCTTTCTTGTCCCTTTTCTCCTTCAACCCATCCCTATATCTTTTTCTCCTTTCTCCCGTCCCTATCTTATTTTCTCCTTCAGTCTCCCTGTCCACCCCTTTAATTATATAGAATCAGAGACATTTTTCATTATTATCTAGTATATTTTTCAATATAGATGTTTATATACTTGAACCAAGACAAGCACTCTCGTTTGCTCCTCCAATACCACCGTGGCGGGTATTAGTACAATTATCGTTAACTAGCTCGTGCCTATTTTATAATTAGACTTGGGGCGTTTCTCTTTTTTCTCCCTCTCCCCCATCCCAGTCTCCCTTTTGTTTTTCTCCCTTTCTGGTCCCTTTTTTCTGTTCTCCCGTCCCTATATTTCTTTTTTCCTGTCCACCCCTTTAATTGTATAGAATCAGATACATATATTTGAATAAAGATGTTTTTATAAACCTGACAAGCACACTCGTTTGCTCCTTCAATATCACTGTGGCGGGTATTAGTACAATTAATGTAGCATGATTCTTTATTCTGTATGCAATGTTTGAAGTGTATTGTTTAGTTGTTTATTTGTTTATTTTGTACTGTAATTATATGTATTGCCATCAACTCCCAAGGGAGTGAAATTATGCTTTTCAATATACTGTTTACTTAGTAGCTCGTGCCTAATACAATAAACGTCCCCAAAAGCCATTATTTTTTTTGTATGTTTTAAAATATATTCAGAAAAGGGTGCTCTAAATCTTGGACCCATCCCCCCTTCTGGATTCGTCTGTGAAATATTTTATTTTCATAGTTCATGACGTCATTGCATATCTTTTAATTCGTTTCATTGTTCAGAACAGTATAAGAAATACACCGCCTGTTTTGCTATCAGAGATGATCTAAGGGGACGACCATTTGATTTTAGGGGGAGGGCTTGGGCGATTTTGTCTTGAAAAATTACTTATTTTCATGAAAATCTCGAACAAATTATTTATTTTCGTCCTCAAATGGCATATCAAATTATTCATTTGCAGTTGCAACAACAAGTATATTCTTCAAATCAAAGTCAAAGTATACATATTTTTTTTTATATTTTCACTGGGGCCAAGATTTAATCATCTATTTACAAAATCGCCCAAGCCACCCCCCCCCATTGAAAATCAAATGGTCGTCCCTTAACATCCATTCAAAATATTTCAATTATCAAATTGTGGAATATTCAAATTATAGATTTTTTTCTTACAAATAATACAGAGGCAGTTCTGCATTTTTTTTAAAAACTACCACCACAAAGCTAACAACTATTTTAAAATAATCCGTTGTGCATTTGTCGTTATCTTATCAAAATCATTCATATTCAAAGGTGCCGAATTGCGTATCGAGAATTTCCTTATTAATATCAATGACATTTCATTTCTATAGATGCGACTCGATTAAATGCCATATTGAAGTCAATAACAAATTGACTGCAAAAAAGGTGCACATAGACGTAAATAAGGCACATTATCGAGTCGCATCTTTGAAATTAAATGGCATTCACGTAAATAAGGAAATTCTCGATACTCACATTAACCCCAGTGATATTGTAGAAGGCAAATTTTGTAGGCATTGCATAAAAATTATTTAAAGCATTTAAATTTTTAATATTTTGATTTCATCTGTACTGAAGAGACATAAGTTGTCGAAATGGCTGCAGAAACTAAATGTACAGTAACCTCTATATTTTGTTTTTTTTCTTATCGAATGTTGTTGTTGTTACATTACTCCTTGAAATAAATTCATTTTGAGTTACTCCTTGAAATAAATTGATTTTGAGAGCAAAATTGAACTGTTATAACTATATTTTGATCTTTTATTAACAATGTAATGCTAGGTTATATCATTTCCAACTCAACGCCATCCTAAACAAAATAAATTTATGTTCAGCATGNTTCGGTTATTGTAAAGACAGTTTAATGTAGGCTGATTGGATCTTCAAAATAAATTTATTTTCAGTATGATTTGGTCAGTATAAACTTATAATCTTTGGATCTTCAAAATAAATTTATTTTCAGTGTGATTTGGTTAGTATAAATTTATAATGAAGTCTTGATACAGCTATTGTAAAGACAGTTTTATGTAGGCTGATTGAATCTTCAAAATAAATTTATTTTCAGTGTGATTTGGTCAGTATAAATTTATAACGAAATCTTTATACAGGTATTGTAAAGACAGTTTTATGTAAGCTGATTCGATCTTCAAAACAAATTTATTTTCAGTGTGATTTGGTCAGTATAAATTTATAACGAAGTCTTTATATAGTTATTGTTAAGACAGTTTTATGTAGGCTGATTCGATCTTCAAAATAAATTTATTTTCAGTGTGATTCTCTCAGAATAAATTTATAATGAAGTCTTTATACAGTTATTGTAAAGACAGTTTTATGTAGGCTGATTGACTCTTCAAAATAAATTTATTTTCAGTGTGATTTAGTCAGTATAAATTTATAATGAAGTCTTTATAAAAGTTTTATGAATCTTCAAAATAAATTTATTTTCAGTGTGATTTAGTCAGTATAAATTTATAATGAAGTCTTTATAAAGTTATTGTAAAGACAGTTTAATGGAGACTGATTGACTCTTGAAAATAAATTTATTTTCAGTGTGATTTGGTCAGTATAAATTTATAATGAAGTCTTTATAAAAGTTTTATGTAGGCTGATTCAACCTTCAAAATAAATATATTTTCAGTGTGATTTGGTCAGTATAAATTTATAATGAAGTCTTTATACAGTTATTGTAAAGGCAGTTTTATGTAAGCTGATCCGATCTTCAAAACAAATTTATTTTCAGTGTGATTTGGTCAGTATAAATTTATAACGAAGTCTTTATATAGTTATTGTAAGGACAGTTTTAAATAGGCTGATTTGATCTTCAAAATAAATGTATTTTCTGTGTTATTCTATCAGAATAAATTAATAATGAAGTCGTTTTCAATTTTTTAAAAATTTCTAATGACATTAAAATGTGTTTATATCAATTTTCAAGGTATTTCCACTAAAAAAAAAAGATTATTGGAATTTTCCTCTTTCATTTTGGAATTAGTTTAAAGTCAAAATAAGATTAAATCCAAAATATTGTTCTTCTGTAATTCTTTATCGAAATACCATTATTTTTAAATTAATCACGTGATCTCCAATATGAACTTTCCTAAACAAGAATTTGGTTTTATTCCAGAATACATTGAAATATTTACATTTTATGAAAAAATGATCATATGTTTCTTTTTCATCACATTACACATTCATTGTACAGATACACTATCACGTTAATGATACACTGTAAGGGCATTCTATCATTTTTTTTAATTTCAAGTTTATCTGTTTGATTTGTTTTATTTCTGTTTTTGCTGGTCGTTTGCTTTTTATTGTTTATTTATTTTTTTTTATCTAGTACAATTCAAAAGAAATTTGTTACTGGACTACAGGGCCTGGCTAATGAACATTTCTGTATACTTAGTCACACTAGAAATACGTTCCTTTGGGGTACTTTTTGTTAGTAATGTTTCTTTGACTTAAGATTAAGCCTAGGCGTGTGGGAGTTAAAAATGCAGAAGATGTAATAAGATGAATTAGGAAAAGTAACACCATGAAGTGTGAGATACAGTTGGCAGTTAACTAAGACATCTTTAAAAAATATGCCAATATTGTCTGTATTTTAATGCGACCAAATGTCTAAAAACGAAACATGGATGTTTCGTTGTTCCACATTAGGAAGTGCATTCCGCTCTAACCGGTGGTAGACGAGTCTTGGATTTGCTCTGTTCTTTGTTGAAGGCCTCATGGTGGCTTTAAGATGAAAAACAACTAAAAATGTTCAATTCGCTAATTCTTACTTTCATTTATACGGATTTTTCTCACATGTACATTAACTCTATATCCCTCTATTTGTTCATTCAAATCTGTATTTTGAAAACAAATTTTAACTATAACCAAGCCAACTCAAAGTTAACCACAATGCGCTGATAAGTCTGAAATTAAAGAAAAATAATCTGCTATTGAGATAGCAGTCTTATGGAGGCTTATTTCTGCCATCGAGATGTTGAGGTGTCTAGATAATTATCGAATCATGTCGACATAATTATTTCGACAAGTCGACTTAATTTTCTTGGAAAGTCGACTTAACGCCATTTTTATGTCGATTTGTCACGAAAAATATCTCGATAAGTCGACATATTTTTTTCTCGACAAGTCGACATCACACATCTCAAATTCTCACCCTGAGGTCGAGATGTCTGGTTAATATCTAGTTCAAAATTATGTTCGATTAGTCCGAGGACCAAACAATAAAGCTGCCGTTACTAATAATAGCATATAGTGGTAAATAGCTGTTTTTGCCAAATAACTCAAAAACGATTACAGATATCAAAAAAAATCTGACATGGGGGTAAAAGTGATCAGCATGACAAGATCTAATTGCCCTGACATTTTGAATAACATCCGATAGAGGTCAATTTTGAATTGCAAAAAATGTTCAGCATATCAAGATCTACCCACGTAGAATTTTGAAGAATATCTGAATACCGATATAGGAGTAATTTTCCTTTACTGGTTAAATTTTTCATAAGTTTATACCTTTTGCCTTATATTTTAAAAACGATTTTAGATAGTGGTAAAGATTTAATTAAAAGTGTTCAGTATGTCAAGAACTACAATTTATCTTCATAACGGAAGTTGCCGACCTCACCCAAGATGGCTGCCAGCGGGGAACTTAGTTTAACATTGGCTCTATGGGTAACATGATCAAAGATCTTCTACTCTGAGACTACCTGGCAAACTGGAAACATACTTTGTCACAACTGTCTTTAGTTTGTCCTCTTTGATAGATGTGCCCGGCAAGTCCCAATGAGATCCAAGATGACCGCCAGCGGGGAACATAGTTTAACATTGGACCCTTTGGGAAACCCATTCAAAGATCTTCTCCTCTGAGACACCTGAACAATTTCAATCATACTTCCTTAGTTGGTGCCCGGCAAGTCTTAGTCAGATCCAAGATGGCCGCCAGCGGGGAACTTAGTTTAACAATGCATCTTATCGGAAAACACATTCAAACATCTTCTCTGAGATAACCTGGTCAAATGGAATCATCCTTAGACACTACTTTTATTAAATGTCGTTTTTCGTTCAAGTTTTTCTTTCAGTTGCTTCAAATTGCTGACCGAATGCTTCCCAGTTATAAAATCGAGATATCAAATAAAAGGTTATTGTATCAGCTTTACAATGAACTGAAGTTTTTATATTTTTTACGCCCAATACATACCCCTACCCCAATGAAATGTTGACGAAACATCTGATATGTTCATTGATATTGCGCAAGTTTGATGGTTTAGAGAATCCGAAATGCACCTCAATTCCCGATTATGAAAATTTATTTGTGCTTTTCATTCTATTTTCTTCAATATAAAAATGTTATGCCAATTTTCACACATTTTAAATGACCAAAATTGTATTTTCAAAAGGCTAAATATGTGGATCTTTGAATATTTTCGTTTTTGAATACATTTTGTCTTTCTTTTACCACATATTATTTTTTAGTAATCAAATATCATTTAAAATAGGTATGAAATGAAAGCTTATTATCTTTGCTTTACAACTACAACAAATAATGGCGGTTTTTATTCATACATCAATTGTTGAAGGCCTCATGGTGACTTCAAGATGAAGAACAACAATAAAAGCGTTGTTCAATTGCTTATTTTAACAATGCATTTGAAGAGACTTTGTCTCATTTGCATTTACTCCATATCCCTTCAGTGTTAATCAATAGAACTTACCCTTACCCCAACAAATTTACTCAAATTGTCAATTTGTTGGCAACTTTCGCAAAAAAATAAACAGAAGTCGCAAAATGTGTGCTGTATAGGACAATGTTGCATAAACTATATTACAATTTTGTATTTTAACAGCTATTTGTTGACTTAAGTCCAATACTTTGCCCGAAATCGGTGAAAAATGGGAATTTTTAACATTTCAGAATTGTCCAAAGTCAACTTTTAAATCGCAATATATATATATATATATATATATATATATGCCAAATCTGGAAAATATATATGCAGCTATGCCAATAAATTGTACGAAGCGACACATATGCTGTTTTGAAACATTGTTAAGAAAATAAGGAGTGTTATATGTGATTCTAATTACCGAAAATCTATCCCTACCCCAACAAATTTTCCCTGAAATTGTCAATTGTTTTGTCTTTGTTCGCATAAAAATAACCAGAACACACCAAACGTGTGTTGTATGTGACAATGTTGCATGAATTACATAATGATTTGGTATTATAACATCCACTGGTCGACTAAAACTCAATATTTCTCCCAAAATTGATGAAAAATGGGAATGTTCAACATTTTAGATTTGTCCGTATTTCATCTTAAAATCGCAATATATGTCAAATGTATAGAATATATCTGCAGATATGCCAATTACTTGTTCTAAGCAATGCATAAGTTGTCTTAAAACATTGTTCCGGAAAATAAAGAGTGTTAAATGGGACTCTAAATACCGAAAATCTTTCTCCCACCCCAACAAATTTTCAATGAAATTGTATTGCTCCCCAAAATGATGAAAAATGGGTATTTCCAATATTACAGATTTGTCCATATTTCAATGTTGAATCGCAATGTATATCAAAATTATAGAATATATCTGCATATATGCCATTTAATCGATCTAAGCGATACATAAATTTCTTAAAATATTGTTAGAAAAACAAGGAGTGTTTAATGTGACTGTTAATACAAAAACATCTTACCCTACCTTAACACATTTTCCCCAAAATTGTCAATTTTTGGTCTTTGTTCGCATCAAAATAACCAGAACACGCAAAATGTGTGCTGTATATGACAATGTTGCATGAATTACATCATAGTCTGGCGTTTAAACAGCCATCTGTCGACAAAAACTCAATATTTCTCCCAAAATTGATGAAAAATGGGAATGTTCAACATTTTAGATTTGTCCGTATTTCATCTCTAAATCGCAATATATGTCAAATGTATAAAATATATCTGCAGATATGCAAATTACTTGTTCTAAGCATTACATAAGTTGTCTTAAAACACTTTTTAGAAAAATAAGGAGTGTTAAATGAGACTCTAAATACTGAAAATCTTACCCTTACCCCAACAAAATTAAATTTAAAAATCCCCAAAATATTACTGTCTTAACGTATATATGAACAAAGCATTCTACTGTTTTACTTTCTTTGCAAAGGATGATCTTGATATATCGTAATATGTAATTTTGATACAAAAATATTGGTAAAATTGAATATTTTTTGATAATTATCTTGAAAAATGGGAATTTCTAGCTTTTCAGAATTTACGAAATTCAATGTTAACTTGTTGATTAACTGCCCATAAACCACGCGCATGATCTTATTTGTGATAAATGGGAGGCTCTATGTATTTTAGTGTTTAAAAATTATATGTCATTGGACCTTTATACAATGTTGAAGCTTTTCAAGCTGAATAAAATGAAATTAATTGTGTTGAAAATGTGTGATAAGGGGTAATATATTTGTAATTTATGAGACTGTGGTTAGTCTAAAAAGCTTTAAAGGATACATTATAATTTCTTAGATATGATGAAACGATATATAATCAACATTTTCAAGTTATATATCAATTTCATGATGCATTTGCATCTCAAAGTCAAAACATCAGAAATTCTGAATAAAAACTGAAAATTTACATTTTTCATACAATTTCGGGCAGAAGAGTCGAAAGGAAACCTTTTGAAAAGTTTAAATCTACTTAAATAATCATTATACCTGTCAGCTATAGTGAAATAAACACTAGAACTCCCATTAAACATTACCTTTTCATCATTTAGAGCCGGAATATTTCAATTTTTTTCTTAATTTGTAGGGGAGGGATGCTAATTTTGACATTTCTGAACCTAAATTACGTCTGAAACTAAACTTTCTGCGTACAATTTGTTTCTTACATATCATAAATTATTTTTGCATTGACAATTATTAAATATATATTCATATTTTTACGACCCTTAAGTCAAAATGTCGAAACTGTGAAAAATCTAAAATTCCGAAAAATTCAATTTCTCAATTTATTTTTTTACCGAAAATCTAAATTTTATGGACTTTAATGATTATATTTTCCAATATTGTATCACAACTTAAAAGTAAGGCATAAAAACTAGATCAAATGATGACGGTTTTTATCTGAAAGGAATAGACGGCCTAAAATCGTCATTTTTGCATCGTATCCCCAGATCATAAAAAGGGCGTAAAGTACTCGAATTGTTCATCGTAAAGGATATTAAATTAGCTTTAACTTGATTATGGCACGCGATGGTAACAAAAATGCGGTATACCTAGCATTTCGAACGGAAACTAGGCGTTTTTTTTGCGAAATACTAGGTATACCGCACGTTAACTATGGGTTTCCGAACGGTATACATAGTTTTCAACGAAACCCCTAGTTTTCGATTGAATTTGAACGGAAACTAGGGGTTTGCGACGGAAACCCATAGTTTCCGATCGGTATCGTTAATTCAAGTTTAAAGCGAAAACGCTATTCATAGTTTTAGCCAATGAGAAACGAGAAACGGAAATCGATATTTGATACTTAACGTTCGTCCAATCAGAAACGGAAAACGGTATTCAGGGTTTAATCAAAACAATCAAAATCGTTTTTTTATTTCTGTTTATCGCTTACATTTTTCTCTTTTTTATTCAAATTTCGTATCTTTTATTTTTTTTATATATTTTGATATTATAAATTAATTATCAAAAAGAGTTGTACCTTTGACAAATTTAGGTGCGAATGGATATCAGATTAGCGGGTCCTGAGAGTATCCGATCTCGACTGTCTATATTCACCTTCACCAGGTAAAAGTGGTGAAATATCGCCGTTTTAGACTTAGTTTAAAAAGAATATTCAATTTAACTGATCTCTAGAGCAAAGATTTTTATTTTCATATAACTGGATGTGTACTCTGCCCGGGCTACTCTGTTTCGAAATTAAAAAAAAACATGAAATTTGGTATGAAAAATAAATAATTTGATAAGCAGTAAAAAAAAAAACAAAAAAATCGGTCTTATAATTGATCAAAACAATTCAGTAATTTAAAAATTTTACTTCATCATATCCTTTCCGAGGAGTTATATAATTTGGAAATTAAAAATTTCATGAATTTTAGCATTTAAGAGGAATGAAAAGTATAATTTTAAGTTTACGGTTTAAACTTACTCTTTAAAAATGACAAAAACAATAAAGTGTTTTGAAAATTTTACTTCATGATATCCTTTCGAAAGAGTTTGATATGTTGCGAAATAAAAAAAAATATGAAATTTAGCATAGAATAGACAGAAAAGTTAGATTTTTTAATCAGTGGTATAAACTCAGTCTTTAAAAATGACAGAAACAATTCAGTGTTTTGAAAATATTACACCATAGCATCCTTTGGGAGGAGTTTTATAATTCCCGAACCAAAAACTTGATGAATTTTAGCATTAAAAAGATATGAAAAGTAAAATTTTTAGTCGACGGTTTATACTCACTCTTTAAAAATGTCAAAAAAATTAAGTGTTTTGAAAATTTTACTTCATCAATCCTTGCGAAGAAGTTTGATATGTTGCGAAATACAAAAATCATCAAATTTAGCATAGAAAATGTATTAAAAGTAAGATTTTGAAACAGCGGTTTAAACTAAGTCTATAAAAATGACCCAAAAAAAAAAAATCAGTGTTTTGAAAATTTTACACCATAGCATCCTTTGAGAGGAGTTTTATAATTCCCGAACCAAAAACTTGATGAATTTAAGCATTAAAAAGATATGAAAAGTAAAATTTTTAGTCCACGGTTTGTACTAACTCTTTAAAAATGTCAAAAAAAAGGTTAAGTGTTTTGAAAATTTTACTTCATTATATCCTTGCGAAGAAGTTTGATATGTTGCGAAATACAAAAATCATCAAATGACTAAATACCGAAGTTACTGATAATTTTAATTCTGCATATGCGCATTTCGACAACTTATGTCTCTTCAGTGCAGATAAAATCTAAACGTTTGGAAGACCATAAACTCAAAGATGTTTAAAAACTGAGAGAGAACAAATAGCAAATATGGTCTAAATGTAGAGCCAAAATCAGCTGAGGACAGAGCTTTGCATGAGGGAGATACTCCTTAGTTTTCAACAAAATTTACAAAAAAATAGATATTGTAAGGTTCCAAATAGTATCGGCTTTCGTGTCAGCACCGAAGTACTGACTACTGGGCTGGTGAATACCCTCGGGGACTT
>MJUU01013527.1:0-11582 GCA_002080025.1 Modiolus philippinarum | reverse complement strand
AATTCTGCATATGCGCATTTCGACAACTTATGTCTCTTCAGTGCAGATAAAATCTAAACGTTTGGAAGACCATAAACTCAAAGATGTTTAAAAACTGAGAGAGAGAACAAATAACCAATATGGTCTAAATGTAGAGCCAAATTTAGCATAGAAAAGGTATGAAAAGTAAAATTTTGAAACAGCGGTTTAAACTAAGTCTATAAAAATGACAAAAAAATCACAGTGTTTTGAAAATTTTACACCATAGTAACCTTTGAGAGGAGTTTTATAATTCTCAAACCCAAAACTTGATGAATTTTAGCATTAAAAAGATATGAAAAGTGAAATTTTTAGTCCACGGTATGAGTACTTTGTTTTTACTACCTTTGGATTATGGCTTCCATATTATTTGATTTTAATGCTGCTGATGAGAGGTTACTCCTTGAAACACGTGTATATCATAACGAAATTTACTGTTTTTATGCAACTTCGGTATTTTTTGTATTTTTATACTAACTCTTTAAAAATATCAAAAAAATTAAGTGTTTTGAAAATTTAACTCCATTAGACATTATATCCTTGCGAAGAAGTTTGATATGTTGCGAAATACAAAAATCATCAAATTTAGCATAGAAAAGGTATGAAAAGTAAGATTTTGAAACAGCGCTTTAAACTAAGTCTATAAAAATGACAAAAAAAAAAAAATTCAGTGTTTTGAAAATTTAACAACATTATATCCTTTCGAAGGAGTTTTATAATTCTCGATGGAAAAACTTGATGAATTTTAGCATTAAAAGGATATGAAAAGTAAAATTTTTAGTCCACGGTATGAGTACTTTTTTTTTACTACCTTTGGATTATGGCTTCCATATTATTTGATTTTAATGTTGCTGATGAGAGGTTACTCCTTGAAACACGTGTATATCATGACGAAATTTACTGTTTTTATGCAACTTCGGTATTTTTTGTATTTTTATACTAGCTCTTTAAAAATGTCAAAAAAAGTTAAGTGTTTTGAAAATTAAACTCCATTAGACATTATATCCTTGCGAAGAAGTTTGATATGTTGCGAAATACAAAAATCATCAAATTTAGCATAGAAAAAGTATGAAAAGTAACATTTTGAAACAGTGCTTTAAACTAAGTCTATAAAAATGACCAAAAAACATTCAGTGTTTTGAAAATTTAACAACATTATATCCTTTCGAAGGAGTTTTATAATTCTCGAAGCAAAAACTTGATGAATCTCAGCATTAAAAAGATATGAAAAGTAAAATTTTATGTCGACGGTTTATACTAACTCTTTAAAAATGCCAAAAAAAGTTAAGTGTTTTGAAAGTTTTACTTCATTATATCCTTACGAAGAAGTTTGATACGTTGCGAAAATACACAAATCATCAAATTTAGCATATAAAAAATTTTACTTGCATACCTTTTTTAATGCTAAAATTCATCAAGTTTTAGCTTCGTGAATTATAAAACTCCTTCGAAACAACGGCAGTAGAATACCGAAGGAACAAGGGAAGCGATGACTACAAAAATCGAAGTCCAAAGACATGGCAGAAACGGTAACAGATAAAAACAAAGACAAAACAAGGACGTGAGAGAGCTACAATGCACGGAAATAAAAAGATAACATTAAGAACTAAGGCACTCATAGTGTGAACTCCCATGAAAACCGGGAGTGACATCAGGTGCTCCGGAAGGGTAAGCATGTCCTGCTCCGCTAGCGGCACCCGTCACACTATCAGTGAGTCAATCCGCGGTTGAGTCAAATCCGGTTATGTCAAATCCGTGAAGACGTGAAATTTAGCTGAAAATGTCCGTTTTCATTTGGGACACAGACACGTCATATCTGTCAATGATGTCATGGTGACGGCCATAGAATTTCTGAAGGGATGAAAGTAACAAAGGATATTATGATGTTAAATTTTCAAAACACTGATTTTCTTGTCATTTTTATAAACTTAGCTTAAACCGCTGTTTCAAAATCTTACTTTTCATACCTTTTCTATGCTAAATTTGATGATTTTTGCATTTCGCAACATATCAAACTTCTTCGCAAGAATATAATTAAGTAAAATTTTCAAAACACTTTACTTTTTTGACATTTTTAAAGACTTAGTTTACATCGCAGACTAAAAATTTTACTTTTCATACTTTTTAATGCTAAAATTCATCAAGTTTTTGCTTCGCGAATTAAAAACTCCTTCGAAGGGATATTATGACGTTAAATTTTCAAAACACTGATTTTTTTTGTCATTTTTATAGACTTATCTTAAACCGCTGTTTCAAAATCTTACTTTTCATACCTTTTCTATGCTAAATTTGATGATTTTTGTATTTCGCAACATATCAAACTTCTTCGCAATTATAAAACTCCTCCAAAAGAATACTATGGTGTAAAATTTTCAAAACACTGAATTGTTTTAGTCATATTTAAAGACTGAGTTTGAACCACTGATTAAAAAATCTATCTTTTCTGTCTATTCTATGCTAAATTTCATATATTTTTTTATTTCCCAACATATCAAACTCTTTCGAAAGGATACCATGAAGTAAAATTTTCAAACATTTCATTGTTTTTGTCATTTTTATAATGTAAGTTTAAACCGTAAACTTAAAGTTATACTTTTCATTCCTCTTAAATGCTAAAATTCATGAAATTTTTAACTTCCAAATTATTAAACTCTTTGGAAAGGATATGATGAAGCAAAAGTTTAAATTACTGAATTGTTTGGTCATTTATGAGAGTGAGGTTTACTTTTTTTACTGCTTATCAAATTATTTATTATTCAGAGACATATAATTACATGTAATTATATGTCTCTGATTTTTCATACAAAGTCTCATGATTTCTTCTAATTTCGAAACACAGTACACATCCAGTTATATGAAAATAAAAATCTTTGCTCTATAGATTAGTTAAATTGAATATTCTTTTTAAACTAAGTCTAAAACGGCGATATTTCACAACTTTTAACTGGTGAAGGTGATTTTAGACAGTCGAGATCGAATCCTCTCAGGACTCGCGAATCTCATACAATCCTTGCATCAGTAGCCGTTACTTATTGACGGATTGTTGACTGATTGATGACGAATTTTTAACTGATTGATGACTGATTTTTCACTGATCGATTACGGGTCTAGGAATAACGGATGTGTACGTATTTTACGGATGTAAACGTATTTTACGGATGTAAACGTATTTTGCTGATCGCATCCGTCAATTACGTTTTGTATCAATCAGTAAATCACGTATGACGGATACGTAAATATTTGAAATTTTAAGGCAAAAGGAATAAACATAATATTATTCTTGTGTGTTTCCAGGTCGAATATAAAGACAAATAAACGAATGCTGTATTTTGTTTCAATCTAAATCGTTTACATGTATTTGTGAATGAGAACTGGGTATCTAAACTGCCTAATACAAGTCTGCGTTTTAGACTTGATCTTTGGAAATGACCAAACTAATATTTTTTTGCAAATTTTATTGATCATATTCCTCCTAAGCAGTTTTATATTTTGCACAACAGAATTTCAATGAATTTTGACATATTTAAGTCTTGAAAGTCAGATTTTTAGAGTGCGGTTTAAACTCTGTCTATCAAAAATGACCCAAACAATTGAAATATTTTTAAAATTTTATTCATCATATCCTTTCGAAGGAGTTTTATCTTTTGCGAAATACAATTTTAATGAATGTTAACATATTAAAGGCTTGATAGTTAGATTTAAGTCTGCGGTTTAAACTCTGTCTATAAAAATGACCAAAACAATTGAAATATTTTTAAAATTTTATTCATCATATTCTTCCGAAGGAGTTTTATCTTTTGCGAAACACATTTTTAATGAATTTTAACATATTTAAGGCTTGAAAAGTTAATTTTTTTAGTGTGCAGTTTAAACTCTGTCTATAAAATGACCAAACAATTTAATTTTTTTTGAAAATTCTATTCATCATATCCTTTCGAAGGAGTTTTATCTTTTGCGAAACACAATTTTAATGAATTTTAACATATTAAAGGCTTGGTAGTTAGATATAAGTCTGTGGTTTAAACTCTTACTATTTTAATGACCAAAACAATTGAATTTTTTGAATATTTTATTCATCATATCCTTTCAAAGGAGTTTTATCTTTTTTGCAAAACACAATTTTTATGAATTTCAGCATATTTAAGGCTTGAAAAGTTAGATTTTCAGAGTGCGGTTTAAACTCTGTCTATAAAAATGACCAAAACATTTGAAATATTTTAAATATTTTATTCATCATATCCTGTCGAAGGAGTTTTATCTTTTGCAAAACACAATTTTAATGAATTTTATCATATTTAAGGCTTGAAAAGTGAGACTTTTAGTGTGGAGTTTAAACTCTGTCCATAAAATGACCAAAACAATTTAAATATTTTTGAAAATTCTATTCATCATATCCTTTTGAAGGAGTTTTATCTTTTGCAAAACACAATTTTAATGAATTTTAGCATACTTAAGGGTTGAAAAGTCAGATTTTTAGTGTGCGGTTTAAACTCTGTCTATAAAAATGACCAAAACAATGGAAATATTAAAAAAAAAACTTTTCATCATATCCTTTCGAAGGAGTTTTATCTCTTCTGGGAAGCACAATTTTAATGAATTTTAACATATTTAAGGCTTGAAAAGGTAGATTGTTAGTCTGGTATTTAAACTCTATCTTTAAAAATGACCAAAGCAATTGAAATTTTATTCATCATATCCTTTCGGAGGAGTTTTATCTTTTGTGAAACACACCTTTAATGAATTTTAACATTTTTAAGGCTTGAAAAGTTAGATTTTTAGTCTTAGGTTAAACTCAGTCTGTAGAAATGACGAAAACAACTAA
The DNA here is from genome assembly GCA_002080025.1 of Modiolus philippinarum. Classification (NCBI taxonomy): domain Eukaryota; kingdom Metazoa; phylum Mollusca; class Bivalvia; order Mytilida; family Modiolidae; genus Modiolus; species Modiolus philippinarum. Next base: position 6,742 of record MJUU01013527.1, on the reverse strand, counting down.
AATTTTTTTGAAAACTCATCATAGACTTTCGAAGGAGTTTTATATTTTGTGAAGCACAATTTTGATGTATTTCAGAATTCTTTTAGGTTGAAAAATTTGATTTTTGGTGTGGGGTTTACACTCAATCTTTAAAAATGACCAAAACAATTCAGTTTTTTGAAAATTTTTCTTCATACAATTCTTTGGAAGGAGTTTTTTATTTTGTGAATCACAATTTTAATGAATTTTAGCATATTTAGGGGTTGAAAAGTTAGAAGCGTAGTCAGCGGTTTAAACTCAGTCTATAAACAATTTTAATGTTTAAAAACTGTATTCATCATAGCCTTTCGAAGGAGGTTTTTATTTTGCGAAACACAACTTTAATGAATTTAAGCAACTTAAAGGGTTGAAAAGTCAGATTTTTAGTATGCGGTTTAAACTCTGTCTATAAAAATGACCAAAACAATTGAAATATTTTTAAAATTTTATTCATCATATTCTTTCAAAGGAGTTTTATCTTTTGTGAAACATAATTTTAATGAATTTTAACATATTTAAGGCTTGAAAAGTTAGATTTTTAGTCTGTGGTTTAAACTCTGTCTATAAATATGACCAAAACAATTGAAATTTTTCGAAAATTTTATTCATCATATCCTTTCAGAGGAGTTGTATCTTTTGAAAACACAATTTCAACATATTTAATTTTGAAAAGTTGGATTGTTAGTTTGGTATTTAAACTATATCTTTCAAAATGACCAATGCAATTGAAATTTTATTCATCATATCCTTTCGGAGGAGTTTTATCTTTTGCGAAACACACCTTTAATGAATTTTAACATTTTTAAGGCTTGAAAAGTTAGATTTTTAGTCTGCGGTTCAAACTCAGTCTGTAGAAATGACCAAAACAGTTTAAATTTTTCTGAAAATTTTATTCATCATATCCTTTCGAAGGAGTTTTATATCTTGCGAAGCACAATTTTGATGAATTAAAGCATTCTTGTAGGTTGAAAAATTAGATTTTTGGTGTGGGGTTTACACTCAATCTTTAAAAATGATTAAAACAATACGGTTTGTTGAAAATTTTACATCATACAATCCTTTTGAAGGAGTTATTTTATTTTGCGAAACACAATTTTAATGAATTTTAGCATATTTAAGGGTTGAAAAGTTTGATGCATAGTCTGCGGTTTAAACTCAGTCTATAAAAATTGCCAGAACAATTTAAATTTTTGGAAAAATTTATTCATCATATCCTTTCGACGGAGTTTTTTTATTTTATAGAACACAATTTTAATGAATTTTAAGATACTTAATGGTTGAAAAGTCAGATTTTTAGTGTGCGGTTTAAACTTTGTCTATCGAAATGACCAAAACAATTGAAATATTTCAAAAATTTCATTCATCATTTCCTTTCGAAGGAGTTTTATCTTTTGCAAATCACAATTTTAATGAATCTTAAAATATTTAGGTCTTGAAAAGTTAGATTTTTAATCTGTGGTTTAAACTCTGTTCATAAAAATGACCAAAACAATTGAAATTTTTTGAGAATTTTATTCATCATATCCTTTCGGAGGAGTTTTATCTTTTGAAAAATCAATTTCAACAAATTTCAGCATATCTACGTTTGAAAAGTTAGATTATTAGTGTGCAGTTTAAACTCTGTCTATAAAAATGACCAAAACAATTGAAATTTTTGGAAAATTTTATTCATAATATCCTTTCGAAGGAGTTTTATCTTTTGCGAAACACACCTTTAATGAATTTTAACATGTTTAAGGCTTGAAAAGTAAGATTTTTAGAGTGCGTTTTAAACTCTGTCTATAAAAATGACCAAAACAATTTAACTATTTTGAAAATTTTATTCATCATATCCTTTCGGAGGAGTTTTATCTTTTGCGAAACCCACCTTTAATGAATTTTAACATTTTTAAGGCTTGAAAAGTTAGATTTTTAGTCTGCGGTTTAAACTCAGTCTGTAGAAATTACCAAAACAATTTGAATTTTTTGAAAATTTTATTCATCATATCCTTTCGAAGGAGTTTTATATTTTGCAAAGCACAATTTTGATGAATTAAAGCATTCTTTTAGGTTTAAAAATTAGATTTTTGGTTTGCGGTTTAAACTCAATCTTTAAAAATGACCTAAACAATTTAGTTTTTAAAAAAATTTATTCATCATATTCCTGTCGAAGATTTTTTTTATTTCATGAATCACAATTGAAATCAATTTTAGCATATTTAGTGTTTGAAAAGAAGGATTCCCAGTCTTTCTTGTATGAATGCGTCAGAGACAATTGTGTTTTATATGTCTCTGAATGCGTCACATCATTTGTTTTTTTTTGTTTTGTTTTTTTTTTTTGTCATTCCATTTTTGTTTTGCTCTTATTTGCATTCCTGTTATTATCTAACAATTAACGTTTAACCAGTTGTATAAATTATTTTCTTTTTCTTTTCTTTTTTAAATCAATTTAAATTTGTCTATTTTCGACGATTGGTCAAATTAGATGTGCTTCCAAATTTTAATGCATTCGAACAAACTGTATTATATACTGTGCATTTTCTACGTACAAGCAGAAACATCAAGTAAATATAAATTAACCTTAACGTACGGATTAAATATATTCCTAGAAAGTTATAATATTTTTTTAATATATATTTCAATTCTAAATTCATTTTTGGGATGAAACGAAATTATCATTTCGCAAAATGTATTAACTTTAAAGATGACGTTAGGCTATCAATCAGTAATTTACGGATAGGACTGATCAATCATCCGTCAGTCACGTAATTTGCGTATTGTATCCGTCAAATACGTGAATTACTTCTCCTGTCCGTCAGATTTTGACGGATTGTTGACTGATCGATCACTGATAGATGACTGATCGTTGACGGCTGACGGAATGCTTAATGATCGCTCTTTTAGTAACGGCTACTGAAGCAAGGACTGTATCCATTCGCACCTAAATGTGCCACAGGTACAACTCTATTTAATAATTAATTTATAATATCAAAATATATAAAATAAATAAAAGATACGAAATTTGAATAAAAAAGAGAGAAATATAAGCGATAAACAAAAAAAAAACGATTTTGATTTGTTTAATCAAACCCTGAATACCGTTCTCCGTTTCTGATTGGACGAACGGTAAATATCAAATAGCGATTTCCGTTTCCCGTTTGTCATTGGCTAAAACTGTGAATAGCGTTTTCGCTTTAAACTCGAATTAACGATACCGATCGGAAACTATGGGTTTTCGTCGCAAACCATTAGTTTCTGTTCAATTTCAATCGAAAACTAGGGTTTTCGCCAAAAACTCTGTATACCGATCGGAAACCCATGGTTAACGTGCGGTATACCTAGTATTTCGCACGAAAACACCTATTTTCCGTTCTAAATACTAGGTATACCGCATTTTTTTACTACCGCGTGCCATACGTGATACCAAATTTCAGTACATATTACATATCTTTAAAAAAAATTATGGAGCTTAAAAATAACCTATGTTAAAACGAAAATACATTAATTTTTCGGGTGTACTATAAAAAGGCTATATATTGTCTGTGCCTGCCGGATATGTTCGTGTTAACATATTTAATTTGCAAGAGGGGACATAAAAAAGTAGGGGTGCAGCCCACTCACTTAATAATTCATATATAATTTTCACAGTTGCCTTACTTAAGTACATATGGTATCCTCGAATTGCTTTTCGTACATTATTTTGTTGATTTTCTACTTCATCTTACTAGATATTCAACTTCCTAATGGTAAAACTCAATTTCCGCTAAAAAGATATCATCGGTATTTGATTACTTGCTATCTTATTCATAGATTTCTTAGTTTACTTTAAGTTGTAACATTTGCGAAGATTGACATACGTGCCATGTCTATACTAAATGATGTCATCTTCAATTTTGACGCAAATTGAGTTTTTGGTTTTTTTTTTTTTTTTGAAATTGTAAGTTCGATGGTCCAAAGGATCCCGTGTACATTTCATTTCATAATTCTTGCCGTTTTTCCAGTCGCTTAATGTCCTTTCTGGAAATAATGTGAAAATTATGTTATGACGTTTTAAATGACCAAGCTTTCACTTTCAAGTATACCATTTAACAGATTTTTCAATATTTTCCCTTTTCTCCCGTTTTTGTCTCTTTTCCCTCATTTTATCTATGAAAAGTTCAAATTCATGAAAACATATATAGCAAACAACATTTTTTCTTTCATTTGTTTTGACTTTTGGTGGTTTGGAATTAGGCTCTTTACAATTGTAATCGGTATATTTGATATTACCCTCTTTTACAAGTACAATTGTTATAATTTTTGAAGTAACATAAACATTCTACATCTATTTAACATACTTTAAAAAATAACTTTAAAATTATCAATTTCTTGTCGATGCTCTCTGAAAATAACCAGAACAGTAAAGTTGTGTGTTGTATATCACATATTTGTTGAATTATGTTTTGATTTTGGCCTGTGCTTGATACAGTGAATACCTAGTTAGAGCTCAGTTGCTTATGGATAGAGTGCAAAAGCAGGGCTTTGTTACCTATGAGATAGCTGTTTCCCAGGTGACAAACACATTTTTTCTTTGCAACTAAAGTTTTTTTTTTCGTACAGGAATTAATTTTACTACTGGTGTTGACATGTTCAACACAGGCGTCTTATAAGATAAATGACATGCTTACCCTACCTGTGTACCTGATCTTACCGACGGTTTTATATTGGGGTCGCATTGCTTTTCTTTGTATGTGTGTCTTCAATTTTCTTTTCTGTGCCGTGCTCATGTTTTGTTATTGTTTCTTTGTTTTTTTCCGATGTTGCCATTGTACTTGGATTAATCGTTTTAGACTGACGGTTCTGTTCTCACTTAAATTGATATGTTTACATCCATTTATCTACTTAAACTCAATATTTTGTCTCAAACATATGAAAAATTGGAATTTTCAGCATTTCAGATTTGTCGAAAAAAGTGTCGAAAAAAAGTGTTCACAGTGACTTAAAATACCGAAAATTTAAGCCAAACCCAACAAAATGATGCATAAAAATCGAAACAAAGTATGTCTGCTTTTACATAAATATCATCAAAGCATAACAATGCTATACTTTGTTTCAAAAAGATACAATATTTATATCGTTATATGCAATTTTATAACCACAATAAAATAGGTAAAATTTAATTTATGACCCGATATTCGCAGGAAAAAAAATGAAACTTTCAGCGTTCTAGAATTTTACACAACTTTCAAAATGAGTTGCTGAAATTGCATACCATGAAGCTTATATCTGCCAGATCAAATTAGTATCATCATAAAAATGTACAGAAAATGAAAAGTTAACATAGTGCTTACCTATCAGATTTTTTATAACTTGTTTGTTTCGGAAGTATAAGGTTCCAAATTTCAAATGTATAGATTACCTAAAACTTTCAACTTTTTCCTATTATTTTTATGGGATTTTGTTCTTTAGATTCCTATTGTTGTAAACTTCCAGCAATATATCAACATACTTCTCTCTGGCCTTACGGTTTCCGATCTATAATAGGTCAAAGGGGCAAGAATTTCGGTAATATGTCCACGGATTTGCGTATCTGTTACTGTTTCTAACTTAAAAGGGTTAAAAGGACTGAAATTGCATTTTTTTTTAAATATGTAAAACTTTATTTTTAATTTAATTTTTCCCTTTAATTCGACTTGATGTAAGTTTTCAGTAGTTTGTCAACACATGTGGCGTATCGTTTACCTTTTTTCTGAACTATAAAGGTCAAGAGTGCCGAAATTGCATTTTTTTCTGAAAATATTTAAAATCGTTATTTTTAATTGTATTTTAATCTGGCTTATTTCTTTCGATTCATCTTGATGTTGACTGCCAGTAGTATGTGAAACAGATTTAGCATTACACCTGCAGTTTCTGCGCTTTCAGAGATTCAAAGATCTAATTTGCATGTGGCCTAGATTGCTTCTAGCTAACTACTGTGTCGAACACCTCATTTAATCCAACTAGTAACGGTGTCAAGCTCCTAACTCTGTCCTAATTCATTTAAATTACACTTGTTCAAATTGTAGTGGTCGACATGCTGTGGTCGTATCATGCTGCGCTTAGCGTAGCCCTTTACTGTTAATTGTCTACGAACGTTCAATTGCAATTGCTGTTGGGTTGCTGCCGGACACTTCCGCAATAAATAGATGTTTACAAAATATATGTGATATACTTAATAGTTATAGCACCTGTTCTAAATAATGATTTCCAAATATGTGTGTCCAATGTAAAAAATATATCAAGGGAAGAATGAAGATATAATTTCATCGAAACAATAAAAATGGGTTTAGATAATTTACATATTGTAACCGCAAATGTGCAGGGTTTGAGAATGAAAGAAAAAAGGGAAAGATTTTTTATCGGTAGATAAAAACACAAAAAGCGCATATAGTGTTTATAGAAGAAACACACTTTGACGTTAATATGGAAAATAAACTTACTACAGAATCAGATGATAATTACTTCTTAAATCACGGGACTAATACCTCCCGAGGGGTTTGGATTCTAATAGATAAAAATATATAATACAGGGTTTTAAATATGTTTAAGGACACAGAAGGTAAAGTTATTATGGTAATATTGGAACTATTAGGTATGAATGTTTGTCTGACACGTGTATATGCTCCGAATATTAGAGCGAATAGAAAATCATGTTTTTAAGAAATTAAATAGATTTATTAAAAAAAATTGCCATGGGAACGCTAATTATAGGGGATATATGAATGAC
>MJUU01013526.1:573-16714 GCA_002080025.1 Modiolus philippinarum | reverse complement strand
AAGAAAGTGATGACCAGGCCTGAGGAACTGACGAAATCCGATCAAAACGGTGTGTACAGGACCACTGAGGAGGAATCGGATGAGGAGTCGGAGCAGGAGTTTGGATTTGTGGTTTATGAACCTGTCACGCAGTCCACCACACACAGTGATGAACCAGCTGCAGATGGACAGGAAGGAGATTCTCTTGGTTTCCGTGGCGACGGCCATGCTGGAGCCGAGAGATCGTTCGATCAGCAGGGAACTAGTTTTGAAGAGGACGCTCTTCCTGTAGACGACAGAAGCGCTGCAGAACCAACCCCTGTAGGTGATGTGGAACCTGTACAGTTGACAGCCCAGGATGTTGCTGAAGACAACGCTTCAGATCTAAATGGGGGTGCACTGACAGACTCATCACAAGATGCAGATGATCCCACCACAGCTCCTGGAACAGCAGCACCACAAAGACGACGTTTGTTACCAACGCCACCACATGACCCACCAGTTGTTGCAAGACCACAGAGGAACCGGAAACCTCCGACATATCTTCAGGACTATGTTGTCACCAAACAAGCCACCATTCAACAACCTGACTGGCTTTTGAAGATCAACTGGTTGAGGTCAGAAGCACGAAAAGGAGCATTCAAGGGCTTGGAAATGGAAATGTCTCAAACCATCTTGGAGATACTTAGAAGTACCAACTAGTGTTTAGAAGATTGCCGGGACGTCAATTTTTCAGAGAGGGGGAAGATCTGGTTTGGATGACGTGGAAGTCATTTTCGCACAGAGGGGAGAATGTAGCAGAGTGTTTATTTTGTATATTTATCTTAAACTTGTAATTTATATTTTGTTCTATTTATAATAAAATACTTTATTAATATTTCAATTGAAAATGGTTTTACTTAATTTTGAAACGTAATTTCTGTCAAAGGTTAAATCCTTATGACGTATTTTACTTGAAGCTTATCTCTTGAATATTCATTTGGTCACGTTTGTGTTTTTGACAGTTTCATTGGTTAGTTCATTTTTCGCGGCTCTTGTGATTTTCTTTGTTTGACTTGGGCAGATATACCAAAGATTTCGAACAGTGCAGTTGTGTTTTTCGTCATGTCTGATATTCTGATCTACCACTACTGATTTTCATACTTGTTCTGGACATCGACATTATGACATTTAATGTAAGTTTCTTAACTTTTTTAACAATCTCTTTTAATATTTTTCACAAATTAACACGGAAACTATCGGTGATAGAAAATCTACATTCTCGGACGTCTTGCATTTCGATCGCACTTGGGCATGTCCCTTTAACACTAGTATGAATGATGTATGAGCGGATTTTATGGAGTAAAATACATGATGAATCCAAGCCAATATTTTAAAGGCTGATTATAAAGTTATAATTGCCAAAATATTCAATTTGATATATTTTACCTGTATGTTTTCAATATACGAGCAGACGATATTTTTATACGTTTCTGTCTGAACTAGACACAGAGTTATCGTCCATTATTTTATGGGTTTTAGAAAAGTAATTATGAAGACAAAATAAGCCGTAGTTTTGTCTAGATTGTAACTCTTTAAACGTTACAAAATGTTTAGAATGTAACAGGAATATTTTCATGTAAATTATAATACTGGTATAAGTAAATGTGCAGTTTCTAGATTTACATCGTACAAAGCAATTGTTATATTTTATTGTATATAGATATTTGTAAAATACTGGACTAGCTTTTTGAGTTTAGTATTACATTTATACATTTTGATTTACAGAATGGTATATCTAGTTTACTACTGAATTTGAAGATGTAATTGCTGTTGCCATACTTATCATGTTACCAGTGTATATTTCACTCCACAAGTGGTAGGTTTACATGATATTTTATACAACCTATGTTATTTAGAAACTCTAATTATCTCCCTTGAAAGTACTTTTTCGTTTATACTTTCAAGTTAATTTCTAGTTNCCTTCCAAGAATCAGAAAACTTATGTTTTTACTTTTTTGCTGTTGTAATAAGCAAAGCCTTCTTTTAAAGGTTCACCATTGTTGTATATTACTGCTACGCCCCCTCATAGGTCACACCTATTTACATATTAATAATAATAATAATAAATTTTAGAAAACAGTAATCAGAAGATCGACATTCCTTGCAATTCCAGGACTGGATTAATTTAAGCTCAATTTAAACTGAAAACCGTGTTTTCAGTCCCGAAATGGTCCAGAAAACTGTTCCATATTGTTGGATGTTGTAACAGAGCGTAAATTTTCTGTATGAAGGAAATGAGATTCATGCATGAAATTTTAGAATGAAAATTATGACATTATTGGAATTATCATATTTTTTTTCAAAATTGATCAAAATTGAAATATCTTGTAAAACAAAATATTTATGGCACATTATATACACCGATTGCGCATTTGCGGGATCGCTCATTATTTTAGCCAAACAAGGAGTAATCTGGGATGCACTGCATGATTTTTTAATATACACTNAATTGTTATTATTTTGACTTATGAATGTATTGTTGTTTTCCAGATCTATTTAATAAACTGGTAAAACATCAGAACCCTAGACTTGTTGTGCTATAGATGGAATGAGCCTAAAACCCGTCTATTACTGTATATATGTTGTGGGACGATATTTCCTTTTTATGATGATATATTTTATGGGGTGCGGGTGCTTAATGTAAATAGTTAAGGAATGATGCCATTGGCAGTGCTCCAGATCTGGAGGAAATTACAAGACAAGTAACAAGTAAGGTACAAAACTGGTTCCAAGACGCTGATAGACGAAGATAGTAATTTCTTAATTTCCATTCAAGTTTGGTTTTTTGTGGGTTGGAAATGTTCCTCGTGGATTTCTTTGTCAATTGAAAACGATTTTTTTACCTATATGTTGAATAACAACGTAAGATTCGTTGGTAGAAAATATCTGTCTGGATTACGTCATTTTTCCTCCGGTTGACCCCAGATGACCTCGTCGAAATGAAGAGTCAAATCAGGAATGGAAAAGATGTGCAATCCATGTATTAGCATGTGATATAAGGTAAAATCCGTTTGTTTTCAACCACTTAAATCACGTGACCAAACGATAACAAATTACCTGATTGGTTGATCAAAATTGATGACGCTGTCAAAAACCCTCCTATAATTACAATTATCAATTTTGAAACTTTCGGATTCATTGTACCCGGAAATTGCATTGTCATAAAAGTACACGTGACCTAAAGTCTTAATCGGGACCATTTGACAGGTTTTATCCCGATGGGGAGATAACTCAACATATGAGAGCAGACAGGTGCAGTTTAGGTTTAGAATGGACTGAACAGGTATAATTATTGTCACCAGTAACATTATAGAGGTATTTTGTGTCTCGAGAAGTAAATCAGTGTTAACATTACATGGTTCTCTTTCTTAAAAGAAATTTGAAAGCACAAGAGTCATGCAAACAAGGCAAAATTTAAACATCATAGTAGCAAAAAAAAAAGCCCTTATAGCCCCAGCCAATTAAGCTGGACCACAAACATTAACAATATGTCTGCCAAGGGTAATCAAATCAAATCAAATAACTTTATTGTACATAGCACAGTGATACAACATGTGATTCGTGATCCAAGTACATGTGACCGGAGGGTCAGTCCGTACATGAAAATCAGTATTTAAACTACCAGTGCCTCTTTGTCCGGGGATTGAACCCTGGACCTTTTGCTTCGTAGCCAGCCTCGCTACCGAATGAGCTAAAGAAATGTTCCGTAAGTTCAGTCAATTTTTAGTGGCTATATATAGGGATGGAAACTGATATTTGAAATCAATAAATATTCGTACTTCTTGATTTTTTCCTTAACCAAATCAATAATTTCAATATTTTTTATTGTATAGTTTTGACAAAATGTTTGCAGATATCTGATAGATCCTGTTTTTTCTGAGTTCAAGAACGATAATCAAATTAGAAAACTGTTTCCGATTTTGAAGTATGCAATTGAATAAATTCACATTAGATTATACATTTTCTATGAGATAACTATGTATAAACACAAAAAGTATTATCAATACATACGAAAATTGGTGAATAAACTCCTCATCTTGACCTTATAATTATCCTAAAACCTTCCTCAAAAGCCAAATCCCAAATGTCGCCCATTTTGTAACAAAACAAAACTAATATCAAATCTACTAACGGAGAGGAATCCAATTTCTGGTCAAATTTTATAATGGCGGGTAACGTGTGTTCCGGATGTAATCCGGTACGATTTTTGATATTACGCGCTCCAAGGAACGGTAACTCATAAGAATATCAATTATTCGCCAAAGAGAAATATAAATTCATTGTTGATACGGGCATGATTCTTCTTTATTTTAATCTCATATACTTTTAAAAATATTAAATTTTTTAAAGAAAATAGTCTTTTAACTGTATATTCATGGTAAGTATTTTTAAAGTGCGATTGAAAGGTTTCGGTAAACTTTGTTCTCCCTAATAACACCTCTATTTTAGGAAACTACAGATATACATATTCAGCATTATCTCATGAATAATAATTAAGGCCGTTCGGAACTTATCTGATCTTATTCATTCAGTAAAACCCCGTAACCTGAGCCTACCCTTCCCGCGCGAATTCCGGAACACTTTTTTACAGAAATCTGGAGTTATCTTTCCTGGTATTTCCGTACCTACTTTATATCTAGTACCTGAATACAACTCAGGTATGCACCTCCGTGACATTCTGCCCACCAAGAGTCATCATACTCGCCGTATGTATGACTCTTCACAAACTTACAACTGCCAGTGCCCGGCTAGTTTTCTTGTTCTATCCATTGTGGGTCTTTTAGTTGGAGTGCCAATGTGACCGGAGAGGAAGTCCGTACATGAAAATCAGTATTTGTAACTACCAGTGCCTCCTCGTCCGGGGATGAAACCCTGGACCTTTTGCTTTGTAGCTAGCCTCGCTACCAAATGAGCTAAAGAAATATGCTGTTAGCTCAGTCAATTTTTACTGGCTATATATCTAGTACCTAAATACAACTCGGGTACATGTATGCACCTCCTTGACATACACTTATAAGCAACAACATAAAAGAAAGATAATATTAACAAGAAAAATACAGCAATATAGAAATAAAAATAGAAAAAAAGAAAAGAGTATCCAAGTATGTCTAGTATATTCAACAAATGAGGAAGGAGACTTAAATATAATAAGTCAATAATAGATCAATAGGTTTTTAAAACATTATATCAATTCTGTCCCAAAGAAGTGAAAGCAACATTACAGTGCAGGCCGGTGTGTCCCCACACTTTAGACTAATTCATTAGAGTTTTAAAGTGGACAACTTAAGTGTCAAAATTACAAAATACTGGAAAAGGGGTTTCAGACCAAAAGTATGGTTAAACAGATTAGCTGTTTTTGCCTTTTGAAGAAAATTATGTATTTTCCTGCCAAAATTTGTATTTTTTTTCTTTTCTTCAAATATTAAAAGTCAAAATTGGTAAACTTGTTGACACATTTTGTGTTTGCCAAAAGTAGCTATAACATCTAAAGGTTGGTGGTGTGCTGAAACACCGGATGCGTGGACACCTGTTCTCACACTGTATACAGTTATTTAATATGTATGCAGGCAACAGTCGTGAACAGACCATAATATTTATCCAATAGTGTTAAAATATACGGTCCATTTTTGTGTCATTGTTTGTATTTTTTTCAATGTAAATGTAATTTTCGTCATACATGGATAAGTGACTACAGAGGTTAAGAAGTTGAAGACTCCTTTGGAAAGTTCAAATGTCAGGTAATAGACTTCACTGGGCAGTAGAACTCATCGGTCAACAAACTTCATTGGGAAATAGATCTCATCAGTCAATAGACGTCATCTGTCAATAGACCTTACTAGGCAATAGACCTCATCGGGCAAAAGAAACCAAAAGGCATGAAAATACCAAATTATAGACATGATAGACGAAAATATTTATACTTAATAGAACACATAAAATACATATGTATATGTTAAAGGTAATAACATATACATGTACTAGCTACTTTGGTGAGACCAGTCATCGAGTATGCTAGCTCAGTGTAGGACCCATATACATGTAAATGTACCATGTATACCAGAAACCAAATTGGACAGGTAAGAGTCCATCCAACTATGAGCAACCTGATTCATATACAACAACTTCAGCGATTAAGATCCTGGAGAAGCAATATCAATGCTCTCAAATATTAATGGGAAAATTCTGGAACAACGGCCAACGGTGCTTAAAGACCTGGGCAGCTCTCAAGTACAAGATTGTTCACAACCTTGTGGACATTCCATCTGCAGATCTAATACAATTGTCCATTGGAGGCAAAGACAGGGGGAACTAGTATGGCTTCAAAACCATCTATAGCAGGTGAGATGTGTACAGATTCTCCTTGTTCCCTCGAACAATAGTCACCTGGAACCAGATACCAACAGCACCTCGGCTGACTGGTTCCGTGCTGGTCAAGTGCCCATGACCCTAACCATCATGCAATCCATAATGTAAATATAGTCTCCAGATGTTTTTTTTATTTTTACATTCAGATATGTCTTTTTATATAGTCATAACTGTACAATTCAATTTTGATACTCACAGAGTAGTAACACTCCATTGAGTAAACCAGACAGAAAGAAAAAAAGGAAGTCAATTAAACATGAGTACAAAGTACATGGTCACATACTGAAATGAGACATCAGCAAAATATTTAGGATATTATCATTACTATCACAAGGGACTTGGACTTGGGAGAATATATCAGTAACTATCATGACTATCGCAAGTGACTTGGACTTGGGAGAATATACTGTGAAAGTACTTTTATTCATGGACATCAATTTTCGAGGTTGTCATATAAATCACTATTTCGTTGGTACATAAATTCGTGGTTTCGAATTATATGTATTAAAGCTATTAAGGGAAAATGCATTTCATTGGGGACTTAATTTCGTGGTTGGAACAAACCACGAAATCCATGAAAATTGGAACCCCACGAACAATAGTACTTTCACAGTATCATACTATCATGACTATCACAAGTGACTTGGACTTGGGAGAATATATCATACTATCATGACTGTCACAAGTGACTTGGACTTGGGAGAATATATCATACTATCATGACTATCACAAGTGACTTGGTCTTGGGGGAATATATCATACTATCATGACTATCACAAGTGACTTGGACTTGGGAGAATACATGTATATCATACTATCACGACTATCACAAGTGACTTGGACTTTGGAGAATATATCATACTATCATGACTGTCACAAGTGACTTGGACTTGGGAGAATATATCATACTATCATGACTATCACATGTGACTTGGACTTGGGAGAACATATCATACTATCATGACTATCACAAGTGACTTGGACTTGGGAGAACATATCATACCATCATGACTATAACAAGGGACTTGGACTTGGGAGAATATATCATACAATCTTGACTATCACATGTGACTTGGACTTGGGAAAATATATCATACCATCGTGACTATCACATGTGACTTGGACTTGGGAGAATATATCATAAATATAACTACAATGTGACAATGCAAGGTTTAAAAAAAATTAAATATATGATGTACCATTTCAACCTGTACAAATGACATGGTCAAAACATCTAAGAATGAAAGCGCACATGGAAGAATTTAGATATACCATGCATTTAGGACCAAAAACCTCTGGAAATTGCTCTGACATATTGAGGATATTGGAATATTATTATACCTCAGTATGTATTTTCTTTATAAATTTTCATTTGATAAATTTACTATTTTTCACACTTGTCACAAACAGACTATTGACCGGTGATGAACTATTTACCGCTCATTAAATAGGATGATGAACTATTGATGATGTCACATTTATACCTTTGATGTTCGATTTCGGTATAATAAAACACTTATTTACTGGCTATTCAAACAATAGCAAGTTTTTGGTTTCCCTCGACACCTACTATTTCCCTCCACTTCACGTCGGGAAGTAGTTGTGTCACAGGAAACCATAAACTTGCTATTGTCCTCATAGCCAGTAAAAAGGTGTATATTATTTAACTCTCAACATGATAGGCATTTAAACACCAGTTCTCAAGTACCTGAAGTCAAATACCAATGAACTCTTTGTTTTCTGACTTCAGATTAAGCTACATCCGCAAACAAAGTTTGAGTCATGAAGAAGAAAAAAAATGTTGTAACAAAAAAAGAAATGCTGTCTTTTATTTTGGTAGAAGTTTATACCACATCCAATATATTTCATTCAAACACGAAACACAGAAGTAATATTATAGAAATTAACATCAGGTCACAGTGTGATAGAGGAAACCAAACACAATTGCAAGGGTTCAAGGGCCTTTATGATACTTGACCAATCACTAGAAGAAGAATAAGAAACTGACATTATGTACTTATGATAAGCATCTAGATAAAAATAAAAGACATCTGAAAGACAGAATTATGTGTTCAATGAAAATTGTACCTTAAAAGTAAAAAACAATTAAGGAAAATAATTGATTAACTGGTAAAGAAATAAAAGGCATCAGAATTTCAAAAGTTATAAGTGTCCTTACCATGTTTGGTGCCTCACATAAATGTTGAGTTTAATATCATTGCAACCAAGTGGAATCCGGGTTTATATCGTTGTTGCCAAACTATGAAATATTTGAAATTTTACTTTCTTATAAAAATAAGCTGTGGAAATACCAAAATCATTTCATTAAAATTTTGACATAAAATGTTAACATCAGTTTTTTGTCATGATATACAATGTAAGCTAAAAGTTGAAACATGTCTAACAATACAACACTGAGTATCACAGCAGTCTATTGTATTAACTCAGTTCAGTGCAGATATAGAGTTGATTTTTTTACTTTCTCCATAAAATGTTTTTTTTTTTCAGTGAAACCATGTGAACTTTTGTTGCCATGGAGAAGAAAATTTTAGTTGTTGGTTTGGCTTGTGTTGACATTATTAGTGTAGTGTCTGATTATCCCGAGGAGGACAGTGATCAGAGGTTAGTAATATAAAGGAGTTGTTTAGGGGATGGTTTTTAGTAGAGTGAATGCATGTGTGCAAATAATATAATTATATTCCAACAGAACCATGACAACTGTTATAACTCTGAGATCAAAGTGTGTGACTTTTTGAAAACTGAAGCAGTTAAAGATTTATAAAAGTGTCCACTCATGTATATAAGCAATAATAAAAAATATCATGGATTATCATCCTGGCCCACTCAAATTTTTTTTCACCCGCCTCAAAAAGATTTTATTTTTTGGCCAATTTGTGTAAATTTCTTGTAAAATGACAATTTTCACAAAATTAAATAAAAAATATAAAATAAAATTCACCCCCTACTCCAAATATTGAGAAAAAAATGGATGATAATCTACGAATTATTTTATTATGGTCATATAGGGAGATTTCATGTTGATTTTCTAGGAATTATTTTATTATGGTCATATAGGGAGATTTCCTGTCCGATTATTTTGTAAAACAAGGAATGGAAATGTTTGTTTTGTTTATCATTCATGTTTTCCTATTTTATGTTGTGCAGTTTAAAAGGGCAGTCAAATATACAGGGAGGCCAATTATTTTTCTCTCTAGATTATCGAATTATCAATCACCAAGTTAGTGAATATGAAACATATGCCAAATATCCTGGCATACAATACATTGCACAGATATATAATTATAAGTTGGGGTGTTTGCCAAAAATACAAGTGACAGGGAATAAAATTTCGTGAGCCTCAAGGCAAGGGAAATTTAGAACCAAGGTTTTTTTTTTGGCAAACACCCAGACATTCAAGAGTTCAAAATTTTATTGGTACAAAATCCAAAAGAAGGATTACAACCATAAACAAAACTAAGACAACACAAAAAATGACATGAAATAAACACAAAAGACTAGATTAATATGTTCACTAATTATATATAGTCTTGAAATAGAACAAAATTATAATGTATAGTCAAATTAATAGTTAATATAAAAGTACATGTCTATACCGGAGGGGTTCATGTGATTCCATTCTTAAATTATTTTTTTTACATCTTTAAGTTCAAAGTTCATCTTATGCATATTATATATTCCTATTATGCATATGTTCCATACATCAATGTCTTTGTCAGCAAATATAAATGTAAATTTCTCATCATTACTCATTTCTTTAAATATGGGGACCACTGATATTAAATTTTTATAAAATTCATCCCTGGGTTTTGATTAAGCTAAACAATTAATAATAAAGTGAAATTCATGATACAAAATGTATATCAGTTTAATTACACAGGATGTCTCATTCATCAAAGTGCACACATGACTCTGGGACAAATGTAACGGCAATTGTCTCGGTGAAAGATAACAAAGGCATATACATTTTTGTAAATACCAAGGTATAAACTAAAGTGAAATCCACAATTAACATGAAAAAAGTCAAGAATATGCAAAAAATACCATGGCTGTTAACCAATCAGAATACAACTTACTTACATAAGGTGTAATTATGTAAAAAAAACTATGGAAATAAGATGACACATATAAGCCAAACAAACATGGTGTTTGTGTACTAGTATGGCTGTTTTAATTACAAACCAATATGTCTACAAACTTTGCAAAGTTACTTTCTAACTTGATAAGCCTGAGGCTATCATTATAACTCCATTCATACCCATTCAGTTATCACACCAAAGATATAATAGTCTACATGTATTTCAAACTTATATATAGGAATATAGAATTTGAAAATAGAAGGATTTTTTTGCTTCAAATTGACATTATTAACATGATTAAGTATTAATTGTGGTTATTTGTTTATGTTTTATATCTTCATATCGTTCCAAGTAGATAACTACTAAATGCTATGCACATTTGCTTCCAAACTTGATGCATAAAAATGTATTGCATAAATATGGAATGCAGGACTATATAATACCTAATTATTTGACCAAACTTTGATACTAACTTGTTACATGCTTGGTTAAAACAGCTGTAAAGGAAAACATTTATAACTCGCAACTCATTGTTATAGGGATTTTTATAAATTAAAAACTCAAAGTGAATAATTTTTTAAGAGGGTATGAATGCCCTTTATCGCTAACGGTCAAACCCCTCTTTTCAGCCATCCTTATTGTAAAATGGGTCAAAATTTTACCGTTAATCGTCATAAGTATATTAGCATGATTTTTGAAATTACTTGAATTTCGTACTGTTATCGTTATTATGGAGAAAAGCATATCAGCAATTGTCAAGACATATTTTTGTAGAGATATCTGGCAACCCTATATTACAGTTAAAGTCATTTGGCCTAATTTTTTACCATTAACCATTATGAGGATACACCCATTCCACCCTTCAATGGGACCTGTTTTTAACACAGAACTTTTGATATCTGAAAAATCCTTTACCTTGTACCTATTTCCAAAAGAAGCCTTTTCAATGGTCAAGTAATTTTCAGCACTGTTGGGGTTAAGGGACAGTCAAGGTTCAGCTGTAGTTTATTTTCCTTCTTTTACAGAGTTTTAGACTATTATTGGCAAAGGGGAGGTAATGCAGCTAATACCAGTTGTGTGGCGTCTTTACTGGGAGCCAGGTCTGAATTCTTGGGAACTTTCGCTACAGATAGAGAGGCACAGTAAGTCAGGTATACAGCAGTGTTACCATGGTTACAAGGAACAGGAAATTAGAAATTAGAATTTTATGTTATCAGTCAGGGGAATAACTTAAATAAGTGATTTTTAATCACTATATATTTGGGCGTTTAATGACAAAGTTAGGTTTTCTCAAATATTTTTCTAATCTATCATAATACAAAAAAATCAAACTGACATTCTTTGAAAGAAACAGCCAAGATCATTGGAAAAAAACAAAATATCTGTTCTATTACTGCATCATCTTTTTTATTTTATTGATTTTATACTGCAAAATTCAGCTTAATAAAGGTTCCAATGTTTATAACCCATGAAATAGAATTTTCCAGACACCATGGCTAAGTTTCCTGATAACTTCAATGTGTACACTATCAGATTATGCAATTAATTACTTATGTTCGCAGTGAAAATCTCAATCTTCGCTACTGTTGAAATCCCAAGGGTCACATGGATAATTAGTACTTATCAGGGTTCCAGGCTTTTTTTGCATTTTTTTTTGGTTCCAGTCCTGAAGCCCTTCTTTTAGATTGCCAATGTAGGCATGATACAATACATTGTTAAGACAGTGTGAAATTGACAATAGCTGTCCAATAATTGGAGGGAACTTCTTTACATACTGAACTAAAATTGGATCACTTACTGTGGCCTTGTGTCTGTCTGTCAGTCTATCTGTTTCTAAGTCTGGACATTTTTATACCGTCAAAATCAAATGAGTCCATATTAGAGGAGGCTTAGTACTATTTGCTGTGGTTTAGTCTGAATCAAAAACAATAAGTCCAAAATCTATTTTATCCATCATTCCTGAAAGAATGCACTTTTTAAAAGGACCCATTATGTGTAAAGTTTTAATTCCTATTGTTTCTTCAATCCAAGTCCCCATTATAACCCACAAACAATCAAATTATTAAATTTTATTTAAAGTGCTTTCATACTCCCCATACAATAATTTCTGGAACAGCTCTAAACACATTTGCTTTCAATATAGCCTTACTCAAAACATACTCATTTCATGAATTCCATTTTTATACTCAAAACACATTCATTCTGTGATTTTCACCAATAAACTCAAAACATACTCATTCTGTAATAACCATCAAAATACTCGGAACTATTCATTCCGTGATTTCCACCAATATACTCAAACATATTCATTCAGTTATTTCCACAAATATACTCAAAACATGTTCTTTCTGTGAATTCCACCAAATAGTCAAATCATACTCAATCTGTAACTTCAACCAATATGCTCAAATCATTCTAATTCTATTAATTTCACCAAGTACTCAAATCTTACACAATCCATGAATTCCACTCATAAACTCAAATATAGTTCTGTGAATCCACCAATATAATCTAAACATACTAGTCTGTAAGACCACCAATATACTCAAAACATACTAATGGCTTTGAGTTGTTATTGCTCCCCTTAGGGTCGTTGTCTCTTTGACACATTCCCCGTTTCCCTTCTTTTTCTTATAATTCCATAAATTCCTGCAGTATTTTCAAAACGTACTCATTCTGTGAATTCAACTAAATACTCAAAACATACTCATTTTGCAAATTATACCAAAATACTCAAAACATTCTCATTCTGTGAATTCCATCAATGTACTAAAAACATACATTTTGTTAATTCCACCAATATACTCAAAACATGCGAATTTGTAAATTCCACCATTAAACTCAAAACATGCTCAGTTGTTAATTCAACCAATATACTCATAACATATTAACTCAATTAATTCCATCACTAAAGTCAAAACAAACTCATTCTGTAAATTCACTAATAAACTCAAAACATACTCATTTTGGTATTTCCATCAATAAAGTCAACACATACTCATTTTGTTATTTCCATCAATATACTCAAATAGGAAAAAGAAGGGAAACAGGGAATGTGTCAAAGAGACAACGACCCAAAGGGGAGTAATAACAACTCAAAGCCACCATAAGATCTTCAGTGAACGGTGAGGAAACCCCACACCAAACGGCAGGTCGGAGTTGGCCCCTAAATAAAGAGTAATCAAGTTCAGCAAAATAAACATCATCCTAGACTCCCAGACATAAAGTGAACTAACTAGAAAACAGACAAGACACACAAAGGCTTAATAAATTTCCTGACTTAGGACAGGCGCAAACGTGCTGCAGCGGGGTTAAACTTGTTTTATTGGATCCAAACCTTCCCCCTATAGCTAATGTGATAAATCAAAAAAACAATCGTAACAACAGTAAAATTCAGTTGGCAACAGGACTGACTAATGAAATCACAAGAGACTACTAGCACTTAACTGACATGCCAGCTCCAGACCCATTACCAACTGACAAATTAAGTTATGTACCCTCAATATACAGCTTCCATCAAGATCCCTTCCTGTGAGGAGTTTAGCATGTATATACCGGAATACATAACCCATGTCCATGCAATACTGATTTTAGAAATTTAGGATGTGTTTAGTTAAAATGCAAAGACCCTATCAAAAAATCAATGTTAATACCAAAGAAGGCCATACGTAATGACTTGACGACAATACCTTAATTATAACCCTTATGAATTAGACGATTTAAAGGTTTTATAAGTTTGTTAGGCAAGTTTAAGTATTTTTTACTCTTATGAAAAACATTACCATAAAATAAGGGATGTGAAATGCCAGCCGTGATTAGATGTTTACAGGTTGCATTGTATTTATGAACTAAGTCTTTATATCGATGATAAAATTTAGTAAAGGTTTTTACTAGTTTATGATAACGAAAACCTTGATGTAATAATTTTTCAGTTATGAAAAGATTCCGTTCATTAAAATCGAAGCATACTTATATTGTGTGAATTCCATCAATATACTCAAAACATACTCATTCTGTGAATTCCACCAATATAGTCAAAACATACTTATTTTAAGAATTCCACCAATATACTTATAATATACTCATTTTGTTAATTCAACCAATATACTCAAAACAGACTCATTTTGAAAATTCATCCAATATGCCCAAAACGTGCTTATTTTGTAAAGTCCACCAATATACTGAAAACATACTCATTCTGTGAATTATACCAATATACTCAAAACATACTCATGTTGTAAATTCCACCAATATACTCAAAACATACTTATTTTGTAAATTCCGTCAATATACTCAAAACATACTCATTCTGTGAATTCCACTAATATACTGAAAACATACTCATTCTGTGAATTCCACTAAGATACTCAAAACATACTCATTCTGTGAATTCCACCAATATACTCAAAACATACTCATTTTGTAAATTCCACCAATATATTGAAAACATATTCATTTTGTAAATTCCACCAATATGCTAATATATTAAAATGCACTCATTTTGTAAATTTAACCAATATGCTCAAAACATACTCATTTTGTAAAGTCCACCAATAACTCAAAACATACTTATTCTGTGAATTCCACAAATATACTCAAAATATACTCATTCTATTAATTACACCAACATACTCAAAACTTATTCATTTAGTAAATTCCACCATTATATATCGGAACCCTTACGGTTCTCTGGTTTAAGTCGAATTTTCTATTCCATCGGCTCGATGTTACCTTTTTTACAGGTGAAAATAAACTCACCCAACACGTGACCTATCCATATAAATAGGTGTGTAGTACAGGTGTGCTTTCTCTTTTTATTTCAAGGCTCGATTGTTACAACAGCTCTAATAGAAACATGACTCATGTTTAAGAGTTGTTTTAGAAGTTACAAGAATCTTGTAATTTCACAGTCTTGAAGATAAGGTCGAGTATTTTGTCAAATATGCGATGAAACATCGTTGACAAAATAAACAAAATCTGAATCAGATTACTCGATAAATACACTCGTGTAAACTACACGATTGACAGCTATATATCTGTCGGTGTTTATGCTGTTAAACAGCAATTAAATTGTAGTTTTATATCTACCAGAATCAAGTTGTAGTTTAATATCTACCAGAAATAACTTGTAGTTTAATATCTACCTAAATTATCATGTAGTTTAATATCTACCTAAATTATCATGTAGTTTAATATCTACCGAAATTATCATGTAGTTTAACATCTACCTAAATCAAATATGCCAAAAATTAATGTTGACAAACATTGTATTCATTTCTGAAGGAATTTAAATGTTTAGAACATGTTACAAGTGATAACAATTCATGTCTAATACTATTTATTGATTATTGTCACTTACGATGTGTTACACACGTTGTACAGGTCAAAATTTAGGACAAACTGAAAGGACAGTATTTTTTCTCGTCATTCTTACTCTAGATCTTTACCATAGCATTTATTGCTTTTTGAAGGTAAACAGAATAATCTGCATGCATTTATGTCATCATACGATGACCATGAAATTTTTGGATTGATATTTATATTTAATAATTACTATCCAGATCAAAACATACATAACGATAAATTCATTACATAATATTAAAACTGAGAAGTAATCACTAACATAAGACGTCACATAAGCTAGGTTGTACCTTTTT
>MJUU01013525.1:10198-25226 GCA_002080025.1 Modiolus philippinarum | reverse complement strand
CCCCTCCACCCAATTAAAGGGCTTTAATATCAACAGCTTCATTCCGTACAAATATATGAAACAAACATTTGAATACAGAATAAGAATAAGATTGTTTATTCCAATTAATATTCCCACAAGGGGCACATAAATTTCATACAATGATTAGCTTTCATTTCAGGTACATATTTATGCAAAATTAGACAAGGAACATGAGAACATATAGATTGTTTTCGATACTCCCGAATTGGTCATTGTTAACATCGGGAAATCTGGATAGTCCCGATTAAATAAAAAAAAACAAAAACAAAAAATAACAGGATTTTTTTTTTGGGGGGGGGGGTATGAAAAACACAATCTTCATTATACTTGACAAACAACTATACTAAATTCATTTACAAGATACTTGAAAGGCCTGAACCGTTTGATTTTCAGGGGGCTGTTTTTTTTTTATTTCTGGTCCTGATTTTTGCTAAAAAAATTTCTTGAATAGCGCCTGGATTGAAAAAATAATCTGGTCCATTACAAAAAATAAGCCTTGCTCAACAAAATTCCAAAGTGTTCATCGGGAAAAATCTATCCCGCGAAACGGACCAAAGAAATCCGAATCGGGTAAAAATCCCACTGAAAATCAGCTGGTCAATGCCTAATAATGCCTAATTATACACTTTGAAAAAAGTCCAAAATGTAAAATTTCCGAAAAAATTTACCGGGATCGTAATTTTTCTTCTCACATTCTCCGTTAAAGTGTGCATATGGCCCAAAAATGTAGAAAATAATTTAAAGCTTTGAAACGAGTGAAACTATGTATTTTCGTGAAGAACCATTATAGAACAAACAAAATGCAAATTTTTAGGACTGAGGCTTGAAAAATAATTTTTTTACATACATTGACATGAAAGAGACCAATGCGCAATTGTAATCTACGTTTGATAAAAATCCTCATTTTCTTGCAACCTCCTGTTAATAAAACTGAAATTCAGAAAGGTTTTTGTTGGGAAAAAATTAATTCAATGATTATAAAGACTTCAGCATTTATATGGATTTGATAGAAGTTGTTAATAAAAAAAAATCTCGGCTAAAAACCATTCGGCTATTTTTTAAACTTTAATGCTATGTTATACTACATTTTCTTTCATTTACAATTAAATTATTACCTTTGAGATGTCAGTGGTCATTGAGAGTGAAACACAAACCAACGACTTACAACTCCTTCTTATTCAAGATTAGAAGCGGCTATTTTATTCATAGTATTTTTCAATTTGAGCTTGGTTTCGGTAACGTATATTACAACTGAATTGTAACGTAGGTTACAATCTTGCTAAAATCACATTTGACTATCACATAATTCATATACCAAATATTATTGTGAATTTATAGGAATACAATTATATCTAACATTAATAATATGAAAGACATGGGATGAATCCAGAAAAAAATCACAAATATATTCGCTCATTTAGATCCCATGAGTAATAGAGAAAAAATATTGGTAAAAATTATGAAAAAAAAGACTTTTTACTGTCATACATATTCTCTTGGTTATTTGTTTTATGCATTTTGTGTATATGAATTATATATACTCGAGAAACTGCTGCTGGTGATTATTTCAATCATGCATTTAAGGAAAACCTTAGGTAACGTAGATTACTGTTTGCTAATCAAAGCGGGTAATAAGGAATATAGTAACACATTTACAACACAAATTGAATGAAAATGTATTTGTTAATTAATCTTTACCAAGTAATTATGTGATTCAGCTGTCAGTATCGTTTTGGACATGTAGTCTAACAGAAATATCTAATGGTTTATAATATGACATTGATGAAACCTATGAATGCGTAAAGCTTATTTCAATGTTTGCAGCATTTCCTTTTTGTTTCATCGTCAATTTTGCATCTCCGACCACTCCTCAGAAGAGCTTAAAGGTTCCCTGATTTAACAAGTAATCTTACTTTTATTTCTTTTAGTATTTAAAACATTACGTTGGGACACGGCTATTCGAACAAAGATTGAGTTTCACCAATTCTTTCTTCCCTTAGAAAGTCATTTTCGAGATCATCATTAGAATCCATAATTTATATCTTACGATGGTTATTTGTTTGGGAAAGGAGCAGGCGATGATGGTGTGTCAATCCATTTACTGAAGCGGTATGGGCCACCGTTATAAAGACATTGATTTTCGGGATTGGCACTACTTTACCCAAGGATTTCAGGAAAAACTATATTATTGAAATATGTGATTTTAGATGTAACACTGGGTTTTCTGTATCAGAATTCGGGAAATGACACACGAAACGTAGATAGTTATAATGAAAATAATAAATTCTTTCTCCATTTTTTGTTCCCTATATGCTTTCTACTTCTTAGTATTGATTACAGACATCCTAATAGGCAACAGCGGTAAACATGAAATATACGTTACTTTCTACAGTAATCTACGTTGCTTCGATTTATCCGTTTCTGGTCTTTAAAAGTACATTAATGACCATTGTCTTTGAAGTCACACAAATTCACAATGCTAGAGCAAAAAACAAAATATACATTGCATACATAATAATAAATATAAAGACAAAAAATATGTTTTCAATTTCTCATTTCTTTTTAAAATGTAATATACGTTACGGTAACTTCTAACTTTTGAATATATTGCAAAATATCGGATGTGACGTCAAAAACTTAAAGTATTGCTCAAACACGGTGTAATAATGTCTGCATTCCGTACGTCCTACAGCAATGTAGTGACTATTAATCAGTAAGAATAATAACACCGTAACGTAAATTACATAACGTAAATTACGTAACTTTGCTAGAGACATATTTTTGTGAAGAAAAAAAGCTTTCTGGATATAATTTTTTGGAGAAATTAGGTCAGATATAGTGTAGTTTTCGTTTTATTAGCCTCAGTATATGCTCATCTTGTTAGTATTGAAATAGTTGGCGTAACGTTGATTACTTCCTTAAAAAAAAACTACTTAAGCTCTATTGGAAAAATGGCCATTATTTTGGAACCGATCGATAAATGGCTGACAATTGTTGTTCTTATTGTGAAATAAGACTGTTTGCAATAGATATTTCGCATTTTATTGAATATTTGGTCACATATTTGTTTACATTATGACCTACAATGGGTACGGGTAACGTTGATTACGGAAATCAGGCGACAATCTTGAAAAGAGTAGTATGCAAAAAACTTTTGACGCTATTGTAATGAAACTTTCTGAAAATTATTGCCATTCATATCATTACATTTTCCAACACAAAATATCTCGAGTTCTTTGTTCATTTTTAGAATATCCTGATGTGAATTTTGCACTTTTCCAAAGCGACATTACGTTTTTCGATATGTGCAACATATCAATTGGTCATAAATTTTAACTAATCAAAGATTTAACTTGCATACATCGTCTAAAAAATTCTATAATGTCTACCTTTACTAAAAATAACAATTTCTACCCAACCGATAACAAAGTTTTGTCAATTTTTACTCATAAATACCGGCGACAATCAAAAAATGAAAGTGGACACTTTAACGGAGAATAGGTGCAGAGAGCATGTCAAGTATTTCTGGATTATCGACTGAAAATAAAAAATGAAAATCGGGATGAGTTCCCTTCGGTATTACAATATTCCGTCTGCAGCAAATTATACAATGCATGGTAATTTATTTTATTGTTATCATTAAAACAAATGAAAAAAAATATGCCATGCTGATAATTAAAATTAGTAATGGTTTGTCAAGTTTTTATACAGACTTAGCCAGTATTTCCTTATTATTAAATGTAACTATCATGTCGCCGTCTTTTCACGTGTGTTCAAACGAAATCGGAGGGAGGTAACTCTTACCGTGACGTCCATTTAGTAACGTCTCACCTTTTATAGTAAAACATTTGATTACAAGACACAAATAAAAACGACACAAGATCCATTAATCATGCACATTCTGAAAATGAATTAGTGGAAAGGGAGTTAATATAAACGGACATCATCGTCAAAATAATTATACTATAACTAATCCAAGATTCTGATTATCGAAAAATATTCAACGAATGATCGAATAACGCAGTAATTCACGAATGCGCGGAGCGCATGAGTGAATTACAGCGTTTTTCGATCATGAGTTGAATATTTTCGATCATCAGAATCGAGGATTAAAGTAGCCACAACGAAATTTGCCGCGACTTTTCTCCAAATATCTCTTTAAGTAAATGTTAAAGGATGACATGGCATATACCAATGGAAAGCTAATTTTTTGCCGCTTCATGCCATGCATTACCATAATTTTGCAACAAAGGGTTAAAAAGTTTTCCATTACCCTTCTATGTTATTTTAACAGAAAAATTGAGTCGAAAACAGAGGGAGTACACCTGGTTAATTCAACACCTGTATTTATTGTTATAATACCCTCGGGTCTATCGATTAACCAAAACACGTGGGTCGGGAGTTAATCTCGATTGCGAAACAAATAATTAATTATGTAATTACTTTACAAAGTGTCAACAAAAACTTTTAACCTGTAAACAAATTTATTTTAATAAAAGTAAATGGTAACTAGATATTGGTTCTGCAAATTTTATTCTCAGATTTAAAAAAACATTTTTATGTAAATTAGTAAACAAATAAAAATTATGTTTGTTCATTGGCCACCCGAATAAACAACAAACAAGCACCCTATATGCAAATAAGTAATCCATCGGCAATTCATTTGGTGTCTTTTCATTGGTTTGTTGGTTTGCGTAAATCATTCATCATATACTCCCACATCGAATTTCTTAAAAATTTGAGTGAAATTAATATGAAGGTCTATGGAAAATATTTTTATTTGAATTTTGATTATTTCGGTAAATATACCAAGAGTAGCGGCAAAAAATTAGAAAATGATACATATATGTATTATAAGGGTCTTATTTAAAACAAAATAGCTACAGCGATTTAAGCTGCGGCAAATTTCGTTGTGCGTACTTTAGTTATAGTTTTTATTATATAGATCTTCATGCATATTTGATGGTTGCATTAATGATTTATTTCATGAACTACGTTTTCAAAATTATTCCACTCCGACGTTTACTTAACAACAACGTTGACAACGTCTATTGTGACGTCACTTCCTAGAGTGAAATTATGGAAAATAATTTTACAGTTAATTATCACTTTTCTTTCACTGGGAAATGTCAATCTTTCACCGCTATCTATATAATAATGCTTAATACTATACTCTTTATGAAAATAATACTGTCAAAATACTGTAAAAATTATAGATGAATAATTCCATGCATCTTTAATTAGATATCACATCTTACGAGATTAATAAAAAAAATGATGTAGCATTTTTCGACATTTATCAACGATTTCTGCTCAAACCAGTGCGAGCAAAGCTCAGTTTTGAACGCCTCATGATGACTTAAGATGGAGAACAAAAATAAAAGCATTGTTGGATCGCTTGGCTTTACCGTGTATTTTTGGAGATTTTGTCTCATGTGCATATTCTTCGTAACCTTTCATTGTTTATTTAAGACTGGAGTTTGTCTCTCCTGCAGTGTGGAGTCCGTAGAAATATTCCCCTATGCGAGAAATATATGATCCATATATTTCAGTTATGGGTTTCTTGTTCATGACAGAATTTCTCATATGGATACATTATCATACTTTCAAAATTTGCATTTTATATTTTTTGTTATTTACAAATGTTATTCTGACCTCTTGTTTATAGTGCTCACATCTCATGATTTTATTGTGCCAAGTTTTCTTGGAAATGACTGGATGAGTGCCCTTTGGTTGTTTATATGTTTTTGTAGTGTAACGAATGATAGCGGTCATAAAAACACTTTCGGCATCCTCGAGTAAAGAGAAACATGAATGTAGTTTTGTTCGACATTTATCAACAAATGCCATCCCAACCGGTGCAAGTGGCCGTATTGAACTTACTTTGATGTATCAGCATAGCTCATTGATGAAGGCCTTAGGGTGAATTGAACACGAAAACAACAAAATAGCGTTGTTTCATTGCTTGAGTTTATCTCATGTGCATTTACTTCATATCCTTTCATTGTTTATATAACAGAATTTATCACCATCCTAGATGAATAAATTTGAAAGGAACCCCATAAATACTGAGAAAGTCGATAACTACAGACTTCCCTACCCCGAACAACATTAAAATAATATAAACCTTTTCATTGATAACAGTGTCACTAACGTAGCATCGGATAACAAATTGCTTGATTTCTTAGATTGTAGGTCTAGAGAGGTCAGACAATTTATTCCTCCTCTTTTTTGTTTCAGATTTAATTACAACAGACTTGAATAACCAATTATCCCAAAGGTTTCCAAAATTTTTCTATGCGTTTGGCAAAATATTATGAGAAGATGAAAAACATGTTTCGTTGGAAAGCCCATTACATTTAAACCTAAGGAAAAAATTTTTGAAAATGCTTGATTTATTCCTAACAACAGAAAAACTCACCTTTTTAATTTACGAATGAGAAAATATTTTGATACACGGCCAAAAACTGCGATGACATTTTAAATCAAGGAAGGATGTTTTATATCGTTGAATTTGATTTTTTTTTTTACTTTTTAACCTTAAGTAAAGTTAATAGTTTTTTTTTAATTTATTAGTCTTTCATGACATAATTTATAGAGGCTCTCTAAATTATATTTTTTTAAATGTTAAACAGTAGTTTCAATTCGTATTTATGTGTACACTTTGTTCAATTACTATTATCTAAATTTATGTAAATTATAAAACCGAAGGATTAACTCCCACCATCGTAGTTTGTCCTTAGCTATATTTGATATTACTGATTATTCGGATTTCGTTCGGTTTTATGCATTTTAAAATTTTTTGACATTATGGATTTCCTTTGTTTGAGTTCTAGTGCTGCTGATGAGGAATAAATTTCCGAAATGGCCATACAGCTCATTAAAATTATTACAGTTGTAGTTAACATATGTGTTATGGTCTCATGTTCATTTACTCCATATCCTTTCGTAAAATATTATGTGTTGTGTATATCTATTATATATATATATATATATATATATAGTTGTCTGAAGTATGTGACAACTCTTCATACTATACCTGTCTAATGGATAATACCGTGAGACATTATACTGGGCTTGATGAATTATTTATATATACGTATGAAAATCAGCCCAACATTGTTAGATCTGCACATTGGTAGTTCCCTCTCCGGGATTCGAACCATCACTGTTGTGACATCTATGGCAACACCCGCCTGCACTACGTCCAGCGCCCTAGACCACGCGGCTACCTAGGCTATATATAAAAATATAGCTTTCGATAACCGGGTGATACCTCCTCGTAGGTTTAATCTAGGGTTGTAACGCAGTACATGATGTATAGGTGCTCGTGCAGATCAGCTGTTTGTATAGCAGAGAGGATTCAATGTCTTTCGACAAGGAATGCCGCCACACAAAGTTATAATTTTTATATAGTTGTCTGAAGTATGTGACAACTCTTCATACTATACCTGTCCAATGGATAATACCGTGAGACATTATACTTGGCTTGATGAATTATTGATGAATTATTGAAGAGTTGTCACATACTTCAGACAACTATATAAAAATTATAACTTTGTGTGGCGGCATTCCTTGTCGAAAGACATTGAATCCTCTCTGCTATACAAACAGCTGATCTGCACGAGCACCTATACATCACTATATTTTATACAAAATAGCCAACGAAAGCATCTTCTTATTCGTCGTGTACGACACCTATCACCGGTTTGAGCGGAATTCATGGCTAGATGTCGAGCAATGCTACATCCATAATCCTTTACTCATGGATGCGGGATCGTCAACAAACATAAAATTACCTGGAAAGTTTTCTTACAATCGCTGTCATCCGTTGCCCGCCCGACAAAAAGACTAACAGAAGACAATCACTACGCTTAAAAACTACAGGGCACTCATCGAGTCAAAATTAAGAAAACTTCGCATAATCGAATCTTGCGATGTGGGCACAATAAACATGTGGTCAGAATAATAATTTTAAAATACAAAAATAAATAAATAAAATTGCCAAAATTTGAACGTATAATAGTGCATTCATATAGAAAATCTCCCAAGAACAAGTACACCATAACTGCAATGTATAAAGAGCGTACATCTCTCGCAATTGAATAATTACACAGCCATAACAACCAATACGCTTAAAACTACATTCAAAATAATTTCCCTACGTTTTGCATATTAGCTATGACTGTAAAAAGCCAAACAAACGTAACCATCTAGAATAATGGGAAATGTTATTAATAACAAAATTACCGATCAGAATTGTCTAGGGCCAAATTAAATAGGCGAAAAGACTAAACAAGTAAAGAAAAAAACAATTATCCTGATACTTATATCATGGCAATTGTGTTTTTTTCCAAGTGCTTCCACAATAAAAAGAAAGTTAAGATTGCTTAGGGGTTTTTGTTGTGTTTTGTTTTTACGTTGTGTAAAAAACATATGATTGTTGGCTAAAAGGTTTAAAACAAACCTGTTGTCACATGTATTTCAGAGATACCGTTACTACAAAATGAAAGGCCAAAGATGTGAATATTTTAGCTACAACATTTACACTTGCATGGGTTTCATATGTATACGTATATTAAAAAGTCGAAGAGATTTCATGTTGTTTGAACACCATACACACCATTAAAGGTATTACTGAGTATCTTTAAACTGTCAAAATATTACAACAGTTTTCATATGTTATTCTTCTTATCCAAAAATGATATTGCTATATTTTATGTTAATTGTATAAGCATGTTTATTTATTATTGTAATATTTGTATATACGGGAGAGGACTTCATAAGTTTGTTTAACATGTGTCTGATCCCTTTTGTTACTTATGAACAAATAAAATAAGTTTAAACTAAAACCTATAAATTGGCCAGCGGGCATATTCAGAAACCTCCATGAGAAGTTTTCCAACAAAGTCAGCTTAAAAACAATGAGTACATAATTTTATTGCTTGAAAACAAATACACAAAATAATGCATATTATTCCATGGTGTCCGACGATTTGAAAAATTGTCTTCTTTATCTTCTCAACCTCAATACTGTAAGTAAATTACGAATATATAAGTTTTCTTTACTTTTATTGTGTTAGTTACGCTTAGTCTATGTTAGAAAATGATAGAATTGAAACCTGAACACGCAGGACCTAGATCAGTGCAAAAAGCTGCTTTTCCACAAATATTTTGCCATGCATGGACATAATAAAATTAAGAAAAGACAAGTTGAAATACAGATTTACTTTAAACAAATACCTAATGCCTTCATTAAAGTTAATTCTTTATCAAAAATTATCTCTGGTTTGGGCTCAAAATAGGGAAAACAGTGAAACAATTTATAAGTATCAATGATTGAAATCTATTAAATCCTAAAATATAATATATATTGCAAAAGTACAATACAATAAAACGATGAACAATAAAAATGCATTTCATACATACATCTGTTTTTACTATTATTCAATATAAATATGTAATTAGTGCATATCATTAAATGAAAAATGAATGCAACTAGAAGATGTGTGATTATCAATATCAATAATCAAATGTATAACGGAAATAGTAAACTTGGAGGATTGTCTCATAAACATTTTCGCTATATATCTTCAATTTTTCTCGTACATATACGAATATAACACAAAATTAATATTTTATATGTCGAAGATAATGACCGAGGACAATGTGTGTCGATGTATTCTACAAATAAGATTCGTGATCGTATGAAGTTATGAAATATAAATAAACCAAACGAATACGATCGCTGGACGCTGTCCAATATTTTTAAAACACAATGTATATGTTTTAATAAAATGCTTATAAAAACAATCACTATTTATTGAACAGGTTACAGCATCTATATTAATGCATAATGCCCTACCGCTGGCTTTTGCTAGTGCCGGTACCAAGTTCGGCTGTTCTGACATCCTATCGTCGTTTACGTTACCCTTTTGTCTTGTTTGTGTTTTTCCTGTGTAGTTCCCTGGCAGATTGTGACATGTGATTATAATTTCTAGCCATTGTAGATGTTTCCTGTTATCCATTGTTTTACATATATAGCTATGCAATGCAACAGACTACAAACAAGCGTAGCATGCCTTTATTCATGTCTTCATATTCGAGAAATAACATGCAAATGTTCTCATGAATTTTGTTAGGATTGAGACCAGGTGTATCGACGGGAAATACGTCCACGGGAGCAAAAAGAAAAACTCGTAGCAATGTTTAAAGTTTAAAGGAAAGCTTTATCGAGCAAATGCTTCATGACCGGTCTCGAAATGCGAAAACTGGAATAAAGTAAGTGAGTAAGTCAGTCTAAAACGAGCAATCCAAGGACAGTGACAACATCGGAAAAACAAAGAAACAAAAACATAACATGAGCATGGCACAGAAAAGAAATATAAAGACACACATATATACAAAAATGAACAACACGGCCCCTATAAAAATCATGGATTCGATCAGGAGCATCGGTAGAGTAAGCATCTCCGGCTGCTTCTTATAAGACACCAATCGGGTTGAACATGTCAACTCCGGTAAAGTCAAATCCGGTAGAGGTAAAACAATCTTTAATGGCAAAGAGGAAGATCCGTTGTCATCTGGAGAAAAGATATCTCATAGCGGTCCACAAGATCGTGTTGATGACCGTAAAACTTCTGTAGTGATGACTTCAAGTTATTGGTAACATACCGTTGCTTAAGTAGCCTATTTGTAAGCAACCGAGCTCTATCCAGGTAGTCGCTGTATCGACTAATTCGAAATTTAAAAATCGAAAAAGCTTAAGTAGTCAATGACCTACAAGTCACCACGAGACCACCATAATAAAGTGCATATTAGCAATTTGTTTTAACCCTATACTCTAGGAATGGGTAATTTGAACACTCATAAGATTTAAATTAAAAAGACAAAATTAATTTTAATCAAAGAATCGCATATATTTTCTTGGCTGTTACCGATTACCTTCTCCATAGGGGAGAAGATATCTAACTAGCAGTTTACCACTAATGACCAAAAGCAATTCTTACCTTCATAAATAAATTTAATGGAGAAAGACATGTATATTACTTTATTCTGTTATATTACTCATCCAGGGAAATGGATAAATAGAACCTTAAAACTGTATCAGTACCTATGTGACGATGTTGTTGGATCAGAAAAAGTTGTAAAATACAGGAGATTGTAATTTTTGCGTACATGATATCAACAGATTTGTACCATATAGAACACTAATAAGCAGTGGTAGTAAAGCTGAAGGACTAAATTTACCATCTAGTGACATTGATATTATGTCGTGTGATAACAACTTCCTGATATATGAAAATGAAATCAATTCAAAAGACTTGGATCACAGTCAGTTTGTTCTAGAAATGAACACAGAATATGCTTTACCGGGCTTCGCTCATCTAATTGTTCGATTTGATAAGTCTTTAGAACTTCATTAAATGGGCCTTCTCGTTAATACTTATATAGGTTTATTATTTTCAAATAAAGAATTCAAGCGTTTTCACGTGAAAGCTTTTGGAGAAGTTATTAAATTAGATCCCGAATTTCTCCACTTGCATGGACCATGTATTTCAGACTTAGATGAAAAAATTGACTTTGCATACTGCCTTCGATGTAAATTTTGGCCTAGTGTTGCAACAGAATGGCCGGTTAGAGTTCGGTCATCGGGCTGGCCATCTGAAAATTTAGTATCTCCAATTGTAAGTTGTGGTGTACTATTGGTTCCAATAGGAAGTAAATCGAAAGCAGATGATAACCCATATGAATGGAGAATTTCATTTTCTGAGGCAGAGAAAACATTTATTCATTCATTAAATCATACCCTATTTCTTTCCTACGCATTGCTCAAATTGATCATAAAAGAATTCGTAAATGCAAACAAGAGTACTGCCAACCTGTTGTGTTCCTACTTCCTTAAAACTGCAGTGTTTTGGTTATTAGAAGAGCTTCATTCCTCATTATGGACTCCAGAGCACCTCTTGGAATGTTTTAGACTATGCATACATCGGTTTTTGTATTGGATACAAATTAATTATATCCCAAATTATTTCATTCCACATCAAAATATGATAGACGGAAAAATCGCCAAAAAATACAGAACAAATTAACCACAAGACCTTGGCTTTTATTGTAAGCTGTAATTCTCTTAAGGGGCTGATACAGTGTATAACAAACTTCAGAAAAATGGGTAATGCCGAGACAGACTTCCACAGGGCAATTTGTCCTCTCGTGTGGATGCATGGCTGCACAATTTCTGTGTTTTTTTAATTCAATCAGTTTTTATATGCATATGGTGAAACTCAGCAATGTTTGGAAAGATTATTCACCTCGACTTTATCATATAAGAACCATAGAAAATTATACGCAATAGCTTTGTCACGATTAGGACATGCATTGTCACTTTCAGTTGACTACTGGTCATCCCAGGAACGCCAGTCAAACAAATCATACTTATGTATTTACAAAGCATGCCTTCATTTAATACTATTAGGAACTCAATCAAATTTAATCCATGGATTGTTCCTTTTGTTGTTCTTGTTCTTCTCGTCCAAACAATATTTGAAAGCTCTTGTCATTCTCGACTGCTTACGTATGGCATTAAATAGTATAGACAATATCAGTGAAGCTGGCAATAAGAGGATAAAGAATGCAAACATATTTCAATTTTGAGATACGAAGCGCATAAAGAAATTCATTTTGCCATGAAATATCAAGGAACTCCCGTTTTTGCGACAGAAAGTCTTATTGCAGTGCTTGGAGCAGATAATACTTGTATAATAACCGAAGACCAAATATTTTGCAATTGTATCTACGTCTTTGTTGTTGTGACCAGTTACAATACGTTGAGGAAGCCTATCAATGTTAAGATGACTTATTCCATATTGTTCAAGAAGACAAGAGCAATGGTGAAGATCTCCGACAGCAAGCTTTGGTTTAAAGGACAATATTACATCACGACATTGTATGTATAAAAGATAATGGACGAGTGCCAGCGTAGTTAATCGTAGATAATTTCGTAAAAAGAACATGGTCATGTAGAATTGCATTTTAATAAAAATTTTCAAGACTACCTAATTGAACATTAGTGCTGCTTTGTATTCACATACTGCAATGGTTGTTAAGAGATAGATGTCAACCATTATTGTCTTAATTTCAATGATGAAAGTCGATAGTTTGTTTATTTTGCTAGAATTTGAAAATAATCGGTGACGGCATTTAAAAAAACAAAAATTTAGAAAAACAGAGAGATTTTCAAAGAATACCAGGTTATACCCCAAAGAAAAGCATTTTGTAAAGATTTCCATTTATGAATATCAATTTTAAATATGCAGAATTTAAATTATCAGTAACTTCGGTATTTAGTTATTTTTTAACCAATGAATCTAAAAAAAAGCTTGATGAACTACGTGTTGTCGTAATGTTAATTGGTTTAATTATTTCAATTTCTCTTTGTATTTCTTATTTTTGTCGCCTCGACACCATTTCGTTTTGTTTTGTTACAAAATTGTTTCATTTGAGATTCATCTTTCACGTTTCCTTTGTTTTAATCTTAAAATATCTATATGTTATACCTTTTAGATAGTAGAGGCTTCTCCCAAAACCTCAAGTTCTTTCATTTAATGTATCAGTAAGTTTTTGAGGGTTTGTACCCTCATTGAAACCTTAAAATCATATTTCTTAAGTTGATTTTTGTAAATTTGTTGAAAACTAAGGAGTATCTCCCTCATGCAAAGCTCTGTCCTTAGCTGATTTTGGCTTTACATTTAGATCATATTGGTTAATTGTTCTCTATCAGTTTTTTAACTTCTTTGAGTTTATGGTCTTCCATACTTTTAGATTTTATCTGCACTGAAGAGACATAAGTTGTCGAAATGCGCATATGCAGAAATCAAATTAACAGTAACTTCGGTATTTAGTTATTTGATAAAACTTATCTTAAGTTTACAATGAAAGGATGATGAGTAAATACATAGTCTCTACAAATACATGGTAAAACCAAGCTATGGAAAAACGTTTTTATTGTTGTTCTTCATCTTGAAGTCATCATAAGACCTTCAGCCATGAGCTTTGCTCATACCTTGACTTCTGATTGCTTAGTATGTCCTCCTTTCGTATGGTGGGGACTTTGAATGCGAGGTTATTTAATGAATTGACAATGGCCTAGCAGTCCAAGTAATGCCTTTTGTAGATAAATGTGATGTTGTTGTAAGCCTTGTCAGTTAATACAATAAAATAATTGTTATGGAGAAAGGACACTGTTTTTTTTCTACATTGTGAACCTCGAATAAGTTTTTTTTTTAATTTTGGTTCATGGTTGTCTTAAGGCGCATCAATCGAGATTTGTTTCAACTCTCTCTCTCTCTCTCTCTCTCTCTCTCTCTCTCTCTCTCTATTGCTTTGCGTATTCCCCAACTGCGTCCATCCATTATTTAAATTATGTTTCCAATTAATGGATTGTGGTTCTCGATATTTTGGACCTTTTTTGAACAGATCATGTAGTTACATTATCAATGTATCACTATGTAAGATTGAAAGATTGAAACATCTAGCATCTTTTATTTCATAATCTTTTACGAGTCCTTGAAGAAATTCAGACTCGTAGGAACATAAAAACACGTCTGTGTGTAGAATAAAACATTTCGTGCCCATTGGTATACCAACTTGCTAGTTTTAAAGAGCACATCGAAATGTGACAAATAAATTATCAATAAGAAAATCAAGCATACTGCATACCTGATTTTCATATCAACCTCCACCACCAAACGAAATTTTGAGTATTGATTACTTTTAATGAACTAATCCCGTTGATATTTTTCTAGAGAGGCATGCATGTTCATTCAAAACATAATAATTGATCATAAAATGTGTCAATATTTTATGACATAGTAAGAAAGGGTGTGATGTAGTGGTGGAGCGAGGGATGCCATTCCAAATTAAGAGCAATGAATTTGAAGTAATACACATCTTTCTCCTTTTTACATAGAAGGGTTTTTCATGTTTCATTACTTACCAATACGGT
>MJUU01013525.1:0-10160 GCA_002080025.1 Modiolus philippinarum | reverse complement strand
AGTTCTTTATTTCTTTGTCAATGTGTAAAGCCAGCCTGGTTGATTATATCAACAATTTTCTTCAGTAAAGTACTTGGGTCAACATTTGCCGGAGCACTTGCAAAAGAAAACTCCGAGCATTTTCCATCGTCAACGTCCAGGTCATTCAATGAATAATTTCTGCGACGAAGAGGAGTGTTCACAGGCATTTCGACGTTTGGCAGATTTAAGGGCACAGTTTTTTCATCAGAGGAAACTTGGTCGTCAACACCTTCATCGATACTCAATAGTGCACCTGTTAAAATAATTAGAAATAAATGTGCTACAACAATTTTCTGGCAATAAGTTAAGCTGACATATAATAAAGAAATGAACTTTAAAATCTAAATGTATCAATATCAACCGTCAATTCTTGATTTTAAACACACATTTATATGGTAGCTCATTATAAAAAAGTACATGTAAACGAATACACAAGATGTCGACTAAACTCGATACTCATTAATTTTGTGATACTTTCTTTTGATCCCAAAGTGTACACTTTTATAGGGGTTCACACTGCTAGTGCTTTAGTTTTGTGGCGTTCTTGTTCATATTTGTTTAATTGTTTTGTCTTTGTCATACTGTGTTGCTGTAAATTGCCGTGATGTTGGATTTATGATTTTAGAATTTCCCCTTTCCTTTTCTTGCTTCGGTATTCGTTTACCGATGTATTCGATCTGTCGGTCACGAGACACAAAATGAATCTATATAAGTGTAATTTCTCTGCCACAGTTTAAGTATATACGAGTGCTTAGTATTTTTCAATTTTCAGTTCACATTTTAGTGCTTGTCACACTACTTCAAAAAATTTGTACAAACATGATTAAACATGTTAAACATTACATGTTTATTAACAGGTAAAAAGTTCCCAATCGTGTATATCTGTACGTGTTTTATGTAGCGGTCTCGAGGCCACATTGATTTGGCACTAATAAGTAAGAAAGAATGTGAATAAAAGAAAAATTGAATAACTGGTTCCAATAAACTGGCAGTGGATTTTCAGAAGGGAAAACATTTGAATTTGTTTTTTATTGCGATTCAGTGTTTTGATATGTTCAACTTGACAGCGTTCTTCAGGTGTTGTATGAGCATAACTCTTATTGGGAACAACTCCAGAATTATTGAAAAAGTCTGATCAAGAGTTTCCTGAGAAGAAAATCTACAAACAAGTGTTCCACGAGAAGAAAATATATGAATTTATTGTCCCTATAGTTCAGCTTTAACGGAATCGACCATTTATATAAGTTATGGCTTATTTGGATCTCTTAAGCAATGTTGTTTCGAAAGACATTTTAATGTTGTTTTTTTTTTTGATACAGTCTGAGTTCCCCTTTGGCAACCATCTTTGATGATGTGCGGACATCTAATTATCCGATAACTTATTATGTAAAATTTGAAGTGACATTTTTTTATTGTTGTAAACGCTATTTGCAAACATGAAACCAATGAGGGGTAAGTTTGACTGACTGGAAAAAAATTAATTTATTGAGATGTGCTATTTAACCTTTCCGATCGAATTAAACCAAAGTCACTCAGAGAGACCTAGGCGAAGGCAGTTTGCATATTTATATTCTATTTATATCCGTTATAGTAAAAATGTGCACATATTTGGCAGCAAAAGCCATTAAAAGTGTTATCATATTTTACATGTACTTTGTTTTCCATACATTTCTACTGTGTTGTCTTTTTGAGACCATTAAACTGTCCAAACAGTTTTCTCTCTAAGCAAATTACACTTTGGATTAATGGATGTATAATATAAAATGGCAAAGTTAAAAAAGTAAAATCATGTATGTTGTTAAAATATTTCATTCTCAAAGCAAATGTTTGTCCGTAGTACCTTGAACAATAAAATTGTCATATCACTGTCTTATCATTTGTACTTTATAGGAAGGATACTTACAGCTTTAAAAGAGCAATACTGGTAATTTTGACAAGATTTAGTACTACAATACAAAATATAAGTCATTTGTTCAGAGAACAAATGTAGGTCTACCTGAAGAAAATTTTAGCAAAGTCTTGATGAGGAATAAATTTCCGAAATGGCCATACAGCTCACTCAAATTATTGCAGTTGGAGTGAACATATGTGTTATGGTCTCATGTTCATTTACTCCATATCCTTTCGTAAAATATTTAATACAGGAGTTTGTCTTTTATTGCAGTGTGGAGTTGGTAAAACAATTCCCCGTGGTAGAGATGTATGCTCTTTATTTTTCTTAGATATGGCGTACTTGTACATGAGATTATATCTCATGGGTAAACTTTCTTTAATTACTATTATCTAAATTTATGTAAATTCTAAAACCGAAGGACTAACTCCCTCCATCGTAGTTTTGTCCTTAGCTATATTTGATATTACTGAATTTTCGGGTTTTGTTTGGTTTGATCTATTTTTTACATTTTTTTGAAATTATGGATTTCCTTTGTTTGGATTCTAGTGCTGCTGATGAGGAATAAATTTCCGAAATGGCCATACAGCTCACTCAAATTATTGCAGTTGGAGTGAACATATGTGTTATGGTCTCATGTTCATTTACTCCATACCCTTTCGTAAAATATTGTAATAAGTGTTTTGGCTTGATGAAACAAGAAAAATTTTCTTCATTACATGTCATCAGCCATCTCTTACAGTTTACGAGTTAAATCCTTGAACAAAAAAATTTAAATCGTTAACAAAGTTGTATTTTGTAAAACTGAACATTTTCCCCATAACATGTCATTAGTCATCTCTTTCGGTTTACGGGTTAAATCATTTATCACGAAAAAAATCTATGGTTGCTAAGGATTTCATTGTGTTGCTAAGGACTTTCAACTTTGATTTTAATGTGATATTGTAGGCAATATAAAGCCGAACATTTTCGCAATTCAAAGTTTTTTTCTATCTCTTACAGTTTTTGAGATATAAGCAAGAAACCTCAATTTTGGACCCGGAAAACAGTTTTCGTATCCTAAGTCAATAACGCTTGGTCCAATAATTTTTGACCCAATATATTAAATGTAGATCTTGATAAATTACACATTTTATTTATTACATGTTATCAACTATCTATCACAGTTTCCAAGATATACTATAAATATATGGTTTTCATTATGTTGCTAAGGACTTGGAATTTTTTCCTTGATGTCATTTTATAGGTCATATTAAACTGAACATTTTTTGCTTTTTAAGTTTCTGTCTATCTCTTACTGTTTCTGAGATATAAGCAAAAAAACCTCTATTTCGAACCCGAAAAACAGTTTAAGGACCCTAGGTCCATAGCGGTTGGTCCAAAAATTTTGGACTCATTTCCTCTTTACAACATTACGAAACTTTTTGCCTATGGTTGCCTAAGGACTTTTATGGCAAATAACGTTGTTGCTAAGGACCTTGACCTTTGACCTTGACCCCATTTTGTCGGCCATATTGAGCTGAACAATTTATCTTCTTTATAGTTTCTTCGTATCTTTAATAGTTTTTGAGATATAGGCAAAAAACTCTAAAATCGGACCCCGAAAAATGGGTTTTGGGCCATAGGTCCAAAATGAATGGTCCAATCATTTTGGACCCCCAGTGTCAAATGTAGACCTCAATGAGACAAACATTCTCTCAAATACATTTGATCATCTATCTCTTACAGTTTACGAGTTAAAGCGATAACAAGGCAAAAGGTCATCGCTGACCTTGACCGGTGACCTTTGACCTTGACATTTTTAGATGGCCATATATGACTTATGAACAATGGGGAAGGTTTCAAGTCTCTACGACTTATCATTTGGGAATATTTAGAATTAACGGAAACTCAAAATCTTTCAAAGGGCAATAACTCATATAAAGAGTCGTCAAATTTCTTCGAACTAAATGTAACAAAGTTGTGACTTTTGATTATGAACATTTTTCCCTTTATATGTTTTCAGCCATCTATTACGGTTTATGAGTTGAAGCGATAACAAGGCTTAAGGTCATCGGTGACCTTGAGCGGTGACCTTTGACCTTGACAATTTTAGATGGCCATATATGACTTATGAACAATGGTGAAGGTTTCAGGTTTCTATGACTTATCGTTTGGGAGTATTTAGCATTAACGCAAACTCAAAATCTTTCAAAGGGCAATAACTCATATAAAGAGTCGTCGAATCTCTTCGGACCAAATGTAACAAAGTTGCGTCTCATGATAATGAACATTTTTCCCATTATATATTTTCAGCCATCTATTACGGTTTTTGAGTTTAAGCGATAAACAGGGGTAAGGTCAAAGGTCAAAGTCACCTATGACCTTTGACCTTGACATTTTTAGATGTAACTTATATCAACTAAGAATAATGGTGAAGGTCCCATGTCTCTACGACTAACCGTTTAGAAGTTTTGAGCGATGACGGAAATTGAAAATCTTCAAAGGGCAATAACCCCCCCAAAAGGTATACCGCACGGTTTGTGACCAAATGTAATGAAGTTCCGTCATGACCTAACGAACATTTTCCCCATTACACTTCATTAGCTATCTTTTACGGTTTTCGAGTTTAAGTGATCACAAGGTATTTCGTGAAAAGGGGAAGAACTCCGTAACGGAACAAAATTCCGAATGTGGCCCTCGACTGCGAAAAGTTTATGTCTGCCCGGTATTTTGTGCGAAAGCTCAATTCGACATGTCGCGTACAGTTTTGGGCCGAAGAGTTTAAAAGTTGGCGGGAAAAAAAAATAATAATAATCAGAAGAAATACTATAAGGTCTACCGAGAAGGTTCTCGGGTAGACCTTAATAAGTTGTATCACTTCTTCATATCTCCGGTCTACACCTTTAGTGCTAAAGATATGACGCAACTAGTACTTGTGCACACTAGTTGGAGGGGGTTCTGGCTGTATGCGTAGAGAAAATTATAAAGTAGAGACAAAAGTAAACACCTGCAATGGCCGAAAATTACAATAACATGCCACAAGTAAACTGCACTAAAAAAAATTAAAAAAAAACAAAGAGCCATCTTTGAAAAGGCCAATGGAGACAAAACGTAATTAAGAAAGAATTGGCCAAGAGTGCTCGCTTCTGAACAGCTGGCTAGCTCAAGGACACTGGTCTGCTGGTTAAACACTGTTGCAATACGGTTGGCATCTGAATTCATAAATATTACAAAAAACAAAGGAGATATTACACTGTTGCAAACACCTGTTCATTCTATATACATCAGAGAAAAGACTTCAACACTTATATTTTGTATCTGATACAGACTTTATTACGTCTTATATATAGCAAGGTCCTAAGGGTGAGCTCTGTGAGTTATGTCGTCATAAAGCTCGTGTCAAAAACAAAAACTATCTTTTATTCTTCATCGCTAATTCAAGAAAGGCAATGAAGAACTTATCTATAAAGTAAAATGCATTGAATTATATTTTCAAATACGGTGAATATATTATTTATTGCCACAACTGATGTGCAATGTTACAAAATGTTAATTAACAGAGATAAACAGAGATAAGAAGTGCCACATATAGCACCCGCTCGGAACAACTTGAAGGTGACCTAAAAATTGTTGTGTTACGGCTGACATTATCCGCAACTGCAGATACAGAAAATCATACAAATTACCGATAAAACAAGGAAACATCCACTCTTTTCAACGCGATATTACTCGCAAGACCAAGGGGGAACAACGTGATAATTTAGAATTTGTAAAGATAGATTATTGTTTAGTTGTCAAAAACATTGCAATAAGTTAACCTATACTAGTAACTACCCGTGGAAAATGCATTGAAATTGATAGTGTATCAAGTGAAATTGAAAAAAAATAGGGTTTTGACACGCTAACAAATCAATATACTCTGACATCTACCTTTTATACTTTCAGTTGGAAACAAAGTAAAAGTTTCCATAGCACATACAGAGGAAATGTAACACGGAATCCTAAAATAGAAAAGCAGATGTGCAACAGGTACGAAACTCAATCCAACCTAACAACTCATCATGGTCATGCTTCATACCAATTATGAAGTGGCTACTGCTTATATTTTATGAGAATTATATGACGAAAAATTTCCATACGGTATACAGGGGGAAATGTAACGTAGAATTGTTAAAAAGGAAATAAAAGTGCAACAGGTATGAAACTTGTGATTTATCGAATTATTCTTTGAATTTCATGATTTTAAACCCTTTTCGTCGTGAATATTTTTTAAAGAAAATATAGAAAAGTGAGGAAA
Organism: Modiolus philippinarum; assembly: GCA_002080025.1. NCBI lineage: Eukaryota > Metazoa > Mollusca > Bivalvia > Mytilida > Modiolidae > Modiolus > Modiolus philippinarum. Next base: position 3,969 of record MJUU01013525.1, on the reverse strand, counting down.
TTTCGCATTCACCAAATATAATTTTTTGTTACTCGTGGTGAGAACCCCCTCTTTCCGCCCTTCAGTGTAGTGACAGTGAAATCATCAAAATAAGATCCGCAATAATTTCTCAGATAAGTTCTAATTTAAACTCCAATTTTTCAATTTTGAAGCCTTATTTTCATAAAAAGGGGCCATAAAGGCAACATGCTCTTGTAAAAGTCTGTTAATAAACGAAACCCGGTATATTATAATTTTAGAACAAAAAACACTTAAACATAGTTTAAGTTACTTTATGTATACGCAAGTTATGGTAAATAAAAAAAATACAGACAATCAAAGCATGATACCATAATATGTCTACAACTGTTTAGCAGGGGTAGAAAATGGACGTAGAAAAGGTGATAGAGAACACTGAGTATCACATGATATAGTACCCCCGAATAACTCATGAATACGTATGTAGGTTAAATCATACAATGTATATACTATAAGTAAACAGAAATAAATAGAAACTCCAAATAGAAAAACTGTGAAACCAAAAGGGAACATTTTAACCTTTACCAAATGAGAATATTACGCGTTGTGTTTTATGAATTTAAAAGGTATCCCATATCAATTGCCTAGATGAAGATCTAAGCCATAAGAACTCGAGGTTAAGAGGCAAGCTGTTAGGCTAGCAGTAGTCTAATGCGGACTACAGTTACAGCGTGAAAAGTCATGCTGGTATAGCTTAAGCTATCTTTGACGGACAAAAAACATATTAATATACATTCTATGTAACATTACATTACAAATCTAAATTTTCAAAGTAAAAGACAAATGATGAGTAAAGTAAAATATTAAAGAAATAAATATAAAATAAACATCTCATTGTCAATTTCAATTTGTCCTATTGATTTATATTATGGTATGAATTTTCTAAAATTCTAAAAAAAAAACAACAACAAAAAGGCATATCTGTCAGGGTAGATAATCACATCCATCACCTGGTCAGGGGTAAAGTAGAAATCACTGCAATTCTTACATAGAGAGGAATAATGTTTTGTCCTGTGAGTGTCGCCGACTCGAGCTCTCTACTGCATGAAAAACACAAGAGTGCTGATATCAGAAGTTATCTTTAGGTGTCAAACCACCAATTCAGCCAATCAGCACTTTCAACAAATGAAAAAATAGATCTTTTAGAATCTAAATATAACTTTGAATTCATGCATCTTTAAAAATAAATGTGGTAATGAAATAAATGAAACACCTGTTTGAACATTGATGTATCAGGCTTATTTTGAGACCAAGGTTAATTGACTAGAATGATCCTTTGAATACTTATCATAGGGGTTTTCCGGTATACTATGAATGTGTAGTGTTTTGGTCGTAATGGTGTATATTTATAGATAGGGTTTTTCCAACATTCGGAACTCTCTTGGAAGGCTTTAAAGGTATTAAAGGTATGCTCAAATTTTGATATGATGTTGACGAGATGTGCACCTTTCGGAAAATATATCGTTTCATACAGGTTAAACTTAAGATAAATTGTCCAGACAGATTTGAATATGGGGAATTTCAATTGAAAATGAATTGATGGTTTCTAACCTTAACACAAAATGTGCGAAAATTTTGAAACATGTCATAAATAGTTGTTAATAGCATAAATTGATGCAAAACATGTATGTATGATGAATTTGAGGTAAACATTGAAGTTTTAGCAAGCTGGTGCCACAATTTTGGCCAAAAACAGTCGTTATATAATATTTTGGTATTTTGACACTAAATTGCCATTTTTAGGCCATTTTCATGATCTTATGCAAAATAAGAAGGGTTAGCGGTGTAAAATAGTTTGAAAACATCAAATGTAGGCTGATTTTAGACAGGAATTTGCCACTGTTTTGAATATATGTTCAATGTTTACAAATTGCATGTCTTCGGTGTCTCGAACAAAAGCGACAACTCTGACTGGGATGCCTCATATAAAAATCTGTCTGATTTGTATACAATATTTTTTTAAAGCAGGAATGGTGCTTAGTTATGTAGTTTGATGTAAACATGAACCTCAGGAATAAAAAATATCATGTTGTTCCTCTACTAGACAGTGTAAAATTGTCATTTTAGGGTCCACAGTGTCCAAACAAGAGCCAAGTCAAAATTTTATCATCTGATTTTGGGACAAGATTTTGAATTTGCAACACTTTTCATAAATTTGCATTTATTTTATAATGTTATGTTCTTTATATATTATATATTTAATCACACGAAGGAAAATAAATGCACTTGGGTTGATTTTCAGTAGTTTTAATACTATCATTGTACCTATTCATATCGGGCTTTTCGGTTAACTCACAAACCTAATATTCTTCATAAGCTCAAAAAATAAACAAAACTGGTTTTCCCCTGTCTTCTTGATCTTTTTGCATCAATTTCTGCATTTCAAATGCTATTTCTCTGGCCATAACCAAAGTAAAGACCATTTTAAGTCCAAAAATTTAGCTCAGAAGCACCTTCACAAATTGGGGGGGAGGGTGACAATTTGTAGCATAATTTCAAAATTTTAAAGGTAGCTTTGAACATTTGCAGCTATATTTTGATAGAAAAAATACTCTAAGGGCTTAGTATTAAACATGGGTTGAGATTCATTACATAAAAGAAGTATATTTGGTTTTGTGCCAATGTTTAACATCTATGAGTGATTGTGCCTAATCAAAGCACTGAAAACACTAAATCTGTGACTTTTTGAATAGTGATAAAAAGGAAGGGAAAATTTGGAAAAGGATGTTATTTTCTTTAAAAATTTGGAAATTAACTAAAAAACATGAAAAAGTGCAGCAATTACACTGGGGAATGTTTTCTTATGTTAAGGTGTCAAACCACCAATTCAGCCAATCAGCACTTACAACAAATGAAAAAATAGATCTTTTAGAATCTTAATATAACTTTGAATTCATGCACCTTTAAAAATAAATGTGGGAATGAAATAAATGATACACCTGTTTGAACATTGATGCTTATTTTGAGACCAAGGTTAATTGACTAGAATGATCCTTTTAATACTTATCATAGGGGTTTTCCGGTATACTATGAATGTGTAATGTTTTGGTCGTAATGGTGTATATTTATAGATAGGGTTTTTCCAACATTCGGAACTCTCTTGGAAGGCTTTGAAGGTATGCTGAAATTTTGATATGATGTTGACGAGATGTGCACCTTTTGGAAAATATACGGTTTCATGCAGGTTAAACTTAAGATAAATTGTCCAGACAGATTTGAATATGGGGAATTTCAGTTGAAAATGTTAAAGAAATGAATTGATGGTTTCTAACCTTTAGCATGTACTTGAAAACCGATATCGGATTCAAGATTTGTACTATTAATTATCTTTTTAATTATTAATTAAGAAAGCAAAGAGGTTTGGATCAATGAAAATTTCAATCTGCACTATGTTATCAAACTTTTCAGGTGTGTTCGCATTTCGCCTTAGCTGTGAATTTCAGGTAAAAAAGGTAAAAAAAAGTACTAAGGCGAAATGGGAATTTGCAATTTTTGAATAGACCATTTGCCAATTCAAACGGAATTCCCGAATTTGACCTCGCGTTTTACAAACTTGGACAAAGGGAAGCAACTGTAGACCGGACAAACACGGTTAGTTTCCAACGTAAACTAACCAAAATGTAAAAATTATTTTCTCTTGACCTGTAAGGATTCCAAACTTCGACTTTGGTGAACTTTATCAAAATAATATGACCTTTTATGTGCCTGTTTGATTTGCTTTATATCCCAATAGATTTCATATACCAGAATGCTGATTTATAAGGGTTTCTTCGGTAAATGTGACAACCTGTCCGGTGTCACGTGACGTTGATTGAGTCAAAATTTTAAAGAAAGGAACCAAAGTCGGTAATTGGCAAATCACCTATTGTAAAAACATAATTAAGGTCTATCCGGTACAACGGTTAGACATTATTGGGATTGTAAAATTGTAAAAAAATGTTTTTTCTTCTT
>MJUU01013523.1:11094-26052 GCA_002080025.1 Modiolus philippinarum | reverse complement strand
GACGGACGGACAGACGGACGGACGGACGGACAGACGGAGGGTATAACATTATCCCCGAACTTTCTTCGAAAGTGCGGGGATAATCAGAAGAAATACAGAAAGGTCTTTCCCTTGGAAAGGGGAAACACCTTAATAATAATAATCAGAAGAAATACGGAAAGGTCTTTCCCTTAGAAAGGGGAAACACCTTAATAATAATAATCGAAGAAATACAGAAAGGTTTTTCCCTTGGAAAGGGGAAACACCTTAATAATAATAATCAGAAGAAATACAGAAAGGTCTTTCCCTTAGAAAGGGGAAACACCTTAATAATAATCAGATTGATTGATTGTTTGAAAATTGTTTAACGTCTACTCAGCAATATTTCAGCTATATCAAGACGAGAACAAGTTTGTTGATAAATAATCACTTTGGGGTATGGAAATGGCCATGGGACGGGAAATTCTGACTGCCACTGGAAAAGTAGGGTGAAATCGTCAAGGGCGGGGAATTTAGCCTTGTAGCCGATCACCTACGGACCACCCCAAAAAGAGCTTACTACAAGGGTTCTTTAACGTGCAGGAAGCGTGGCATTTCTTCCAACACGTGGACCTGAGTTTACATCCCATCCGAAAGATGGGTTGTGTATTTATTAATCCCGCACAACCACGGAATGGGTCCAATTTCTATATCCCGGGACCCTCGGGGTCAGCCTCCGTTTAGGAGGGGTCACACCCCGCAAGCCGGAGATACTGGGTCCTATTTCTATATCCCGGGGTTCCTTCGGGGTCCTCTGTTAGGATGGCTCATACTCCAAGCTCAGAGGATGCTGCGGGCCTATTCTTCAGCCGGGACCGCGCACGGCGGTAATAATCAGAAGAAATACAGAAAGGTCTTTCCCTTGGAAAGGGGAAACACCTTAATAATAATCAGAAGAAATACAGAAAGGTCTTTCCCTTAGAAAGGGGAAATACCTTAATAATAATAATCAGAAGAAATACAGAAAGGTCTTTCCCTTGGAAAGGGGAAACACCTTAATAATAGTAATCAGAAGAAATACAGATAGGTTTTTCCCTTGGAAACGGGAAACACCTTAATAATAATAATCAGAAGAAATTCCTTGGAAAGGGGAAACACCTTAATGAGGGTCAACCAAAATAACCGAACCGAATTGTCAACAGTCGAAATACAAAGGACGAAAGGACAAAGTAGGTTTCATACCACCGAAAAAAAATTGTAGACCACATTAGTCTTGGCTTGGTACAGCCATTTCTAACTTTATTACTTTATAATCTATTCATAAGACATCTGGTGTTCGAATCAAGGTAAGTCTCTTTCAAGGGTAGAAACACTTTTATTTTGACAGCAAAAGGCGTTTTTAATAATGTCGGCATTGAAGATCTTATGTAGGAGCAGTGAATTTCATTTCCTTATTCATTACAGCATATACATATAGTGTGGTTTGTAGGTTTGACGCGCCATATAACCGGTTTATAAAGCCATCATTTCTTTTGAAATGCCTTTACCAACTTCACTTTTGCGCCTACTTTGTCTTTTGGCCTTTTTGATTTTGCTCCTGACAATACTTTTAGGTCATTTTGTTATAACCTTCATTTTTTTTATATTTTTATTCTTGAGTGGGTTGTGAGTGGTGTTGTGCAAACTTTTGCGCAAACCCATCTGATACAGCATGTTTTGTCAAAATCTGTCTAATAAACTAAAATCACTATATTTTTAAACATATTTTCATTTTTGTCTATGTAAGCTTGGAACTAATCAATAAATAATTGATAAGCTGTCAAATTACATCTTGGTGAGTTTGGTATGATGGATGAGCATAGTAGATTGAACATCATATGGAAATGATTGCACCACATGAATTACAGTATGCTGTTTTCATCAACAAAACTGGCCGCAAATTAATACAACACATCTTATGGAAATTTTTCAATTTATTGTAAACTTATTGATTACAACAATCTGCATGCAAGTCAGAATTATATGCGTAGGAGCAAACGAAATTTACAGCTAACTAGTATATCAAATTTATGATATTTATTTTTAATTTTTGCTCCAGTAGTTTTGGTTATAACTTAAGGCGAATCATCGTTATCCCTAGTGATCTTATGTTTCGGTGACGCTATCAGGAACATATAATTCGGATAATTCCCTTTGAAGTTTAGAGATCAAATTAACTCGAAGCTGTCGTTCTAAGCTATGTTGTTTAGATGATCAAACATTTCCTTGCTTTATCATTTTCCTTTAAAGTCCAAATTTCTAAAATGATTTCACTGCAGAATAAGGCATATATTGTCGGTTTAGAATATGTTGATAAATTTCCTCAGAATTGAAGCATTCAGAAAATCCTACATCTAAGTTGATACGCTATTTCAGAGTCTCTTTCTAATAGGAGAGACTTAAAATTAACAGGCGTTGAATGTTGATTAAGGACCCTTAATGTCATATTTCATCGAGATTCGACAAGATTTTTCTCGACAAATGACGTATGAAAATAAACTCTTCAAACAATCATTTTTGGCTAACAGGGAGAATTTATCTCATTAGTAACGGATAGACATGTGCAGGTGCTGCTATGTCAATATCATTTCTGTGAGAAGTATCTTAACATTTAAGATATTTTACTCATGTAAGAAATTTTTAAATTTCCCATGTAAGACAGCCAATGGAAGACAATGTCGCATAAAGCTAACTTGATAAATATCAAATCCAACGATGTTTGACGTCACAGTAGCAACAATGGTATACACCATGAAAAACTTGACGTCAAAATAAAGCAATAGTTTGATCGTTGCTTTATTACGTAAGACTTGGCTAGGTTCTTAGATAATTTTAAAATCAAAGATTGGAATATCTTCTTATTCCTTGAAGATTCGTTTACCCTTGTGTCAGTGCTATCCACTCGAAAAAAAACACAGAATTTCTGTCAAACGCCGAAGATATACCTAATCTTCAACATGGTCTCGTGTTAGAACCTATTATCATGGCTTTCGTTTCGCCATGCCCATATCCAGAAAAGACGATATTTCTGACGTTTTCTCTTATGTTAGACCCTATTACCGATTAAATATAGGTAAACCGTCAGCTTTTACTTATAAAAACGAAAATACATTTCTGGTTAGTACATACTTACATTTCTGATTTCAGTACACTCACGCTGAGGTTATCAATTTAAAATATAATTATAAAAATATATGTTGTGCAATGTCCACAAATCAATGTAAATAAACAAAGTAAAAATGGTAAAGTAGGCCACAAGTAAAAAGTAAAATTAAACAAAATATACAAACTACAAACCAGCTAAAATATCAAAAACGGGTTGAAAGGAAAGTGTGCCCAACGGTTCGGCCAGTACGGCCTTATTTACATTAATTTGTGGCCATTGCACAACATATATTTTTATATTCTCATATTTTCACTAACCGTGTTGACCATGCCTTCGCAAAAAGTCTCTTGTAGACATTTATTAAAAAAATTTCTATACACCAAGAAATTGTACGACATAGGTCTTTTGAGGAACTGTATTTAATCCAGTGTTGTTCCCAATGGGTTCAAAAACATCTTTTCATCCCATTAATGAAATTTATGACAACCGAGTTTTTCAAATTTTTCAAACCAAATTCAACCAAATTTATGTAAATTTCTCCTTAGCAACCATGCGCCTAACCATTCAAGCAGTTCATATTAAGCTTGAACGTTTACGTCATAGCAAGGTTCTCATAAAAAATAAGCTGTATTCTTTGTTTTACAAAATAGTTGCCACTGACATTATCGAACGGATCCGTGTTCTCAACAAGGACCTGTATGATTTCCTTCTTTCTGGCAAACAACACAAAATGCAACAGCTTATTCCCGATAGACGTATCTTTTCTTCTGATAACAACATATGTTACTCAAACGAAGATGAGATAGAATAAATCGTCCGCTGAAATTGTTCCGACCACCCCTTTCCGGATTCATTCCAAAATGAAACGGACATTCAGCAATTTTTTCGGCGTCTATTGCTTAAGGCATTCTTTTTTGACAGAGATCAAGAGTCGGAACAACCAGTTGAAAACTCAATTCTATGTTCCAAATTCCATGGTGCAAAATCAGATTCACATCTAAAGTATCTTGGTTTCCTGTGTTGCAGGGTTACTTTAGGTCGTGTATCAGTCAAATTGACAATCCAAAATCCAAATCCCTAAAGAGGCATAACCTGACCCCAGAGGAACAAACACCTCAAAGCACGCACTGATATTGTTATCAAATATGCAGACAAAGGAGGTGCCGTGGTCGCCTGGGACTCTCAGTGTTAAGTCGCTAAAGGGGACTTTCAACTTTCGGATTCTCATTTTTACTAAAAAATTAAATCCAACAAAACGAAAGATAATTAGAAATTCATTACAAATTTTATTAAAACATCCATAGAAAAGCAGGATCTACCAGATGAAGCATATAAATTGGTTGTGTCTCAACCAAGGACATCACGTTTTTATATGCTTCCCAAAATACATAAATTAGGAAATCATGTAGTTGTCCTACTGAATATATTTCTAGCTTTCTCCATGATGTTTTTATCCCAATTGTGGAGAACATACCAACATACATCAAGAACACTACACATGCTCTCACTATTCTTGAGTTTTTCCAGCCAGAAACTGCTGAATTCAGACTATTTACTTTGGATGTCACTGCCCTCTACACTAGCATCCCTAACAATGATGCTTTGGTAGCTTTAAGACACTTTTTAGACAGAAGACTTAATCCTTATGTTAAAACAGACATCATCCTTAGGCTTGCTGAGTTAGTCCTGACACTAAATACCTTTCAATTTGATAGGGAATTTTACAGTCAGTCTGGTGGCGTTGCGATGGGAATCAAAATGGGTTCAAGCTTTGCCTGTTTATTTGTCGGCTACCTTGAGGAAAAAATGTTCTCCGAATATATAGGACCCGTCCCAGAACTTTACAAAAGATACATTGATGATGTCTTTGGGGGTGTCCTCTGACAGTGAAGATGAATTAAAGTCTTTCATTGACTATGTTTCCTCGTACCATCCGGCCATCAAATATACATTTGATATTGCCAAAGATAGTCTCTCTTTTCTTGACATTAATTGTTCCATAAAGGATGGAAAATTTCCACTTCAGTGTTTTACAAACTGACAGACGCCCACTGTTATTTAAATTATGGGTCTTGTCATCCTAAGTCTTGCAAAGTCACAGTTCTTACGACTTCGCCGTATTTGCAGTGACTAGCAGAATTTCAAGACTCAATGTAACAGAATGAAATCTTTTTTTGATAAGAGAGGCTACCCAAGCAAAATTTTGGATTTTATGATTTCAGTTTCCCGAGTGACCAGATCCGAGGCTATGGAGAAGAGGGTGAGAAATACCGACGACCGTGTGCCGTTGGTTCTGACATACCACCCTTATAACGAAGCTATCAAAAACATTTTGATCCGTAAGTTCTCAAGGACGAACACATGTCAGCAGTTTTCCAGCCTTCAGAAAAGGGAACAGTCTAAAACAGCACCTTGTCACTAGCTCTTTCAAGAGGGCTAGTCCTCAAATTCCCTGTGAATACAAGGACACTTGAACATGTAAGCGATTTCGCTGTCTGACTTGTAATTTTACTTGGGAAACAGATGAAGTAGTAGGACCGGCTAACGTCTTGCAAATGAATCCATATGATCTATATATGGGTGAGACTTGTCGTACATTGGGTGATCGCTTTGTCGAACATACACAGAGCGTCACCAATCGAAAAGATTGCCCCGTAGGTGAACACTTTCGGCGATCCAACCATAGCATACTGGACATGCATGTAACTGTCCTTTTACAAACTAGTGCGGGTGGGACTGTTCGACCCTTTGGCATGAATGTTAAGAAACAGTCAATTTTATGATTTTACTTCTTTAATTGAAATTACACGATTGCACAGTACAGTATATAAATGTTTTGTTTTCTTTTTGGATTAAGCATGATTTTCACATGTGATTTTCGTTACACGTTAGTCAGTAGTTTTCTCTTGTATCCTCTACACGTTTTTCCTTTTTTTTCTGTTCCGGTTGTCCCTAGAAGAAGGCCGTACTGGCCGAAACGTTGGGCACACTTTTCATTCAACCCGTTTTTGATATTTTAACTGTTTTTTTTTATTTGTATATTTTGTTTAATTTTACTTTTTAATTGTGGCATACCTTACCATTTTTACTTTGTTTAAAATATAATTAGCTGTAAGAAAATGAAATTTTATGCAATGTCTGATTTCCGTCTTGTTTCAGTGCACACACATTGAGCTTATCAATTTAAAATATAATAAGCTGTCTCGATTCGATGGAGAGCAAGCGACCAAAGATGATTTGTAGCCAATATTCTATTCCCTTGTCATATTGCCATAAAGGAATAAATTGCTTAAAAACAGTGAATTCCTTGCAATACTCTGATAGAGAATCCACGTATGATAGTGATTCAAATAATGCTTATTTATTTTGCATTGCCCAAAGTGTGACTACATGTAGAAGAATTGAAAAAATGAAGTAAAATAAGAAACAATCAAATTCAATTTTCACGTTAAAGAAAAGATTTAAAAAACCCAAAAATCTAGCGATGCAAGTAGAAATAACTAAATACCGAAGTTACTGTGAATTTACTTTCTGCATATGCGCATTTCGACAATTTATGTCTCTTCAGTGCAGATAAAATCTGCAAAGATGTTTAAAACTGATAGAGAACAAATAACCAAAATGATCTAAATGTAAAGCCAAAATCAGCTAAGGACAGAGCTTTGCATGAGGGAGATACTCCTTAGTTTCAACAAAATTTACAAAAATTTAGATATTGTAAGGTTCCAAAAATAATCGGCTTTCGGGTCAGCACCGAAGTACTGACTACTGGGCTGGTGAATACCCTCGGGGACTTACAGTCCACCAGCAGTGGCATCGACCCAGTGGTAACAAATAACTAAATACCGAAGTTACTGTGAATTTACTTTCTGCATATGCGCATTTCGACAATTTATGTCTCTTCAGTGCAGATAAAATCTAAACGTTTGGAAGACCATGATCTCAAAGATGTTTAAAACTGATAGAGAACAAATAACCAAAATGATCTAAATGTAAAGCCAAAATCAGCTAAGGACAGAGCTTTGCATGAGGGAGATACTCCTTAGTTTTAAACAAAATTTACAAAAATTTAGATATTGTAAGGTTCCAAAAATAATCGGCTTTCGGGTCAGCACCGAAGTACTGACTACTGGGCTGGTGAATACCCTCGGGGACTTACAGTCCACCAGCAGTGGCATCGACCCAGTGGTAAAAAATAACTAAATACCGAAGTTACTGCATAAATAAACCGATTGTCACAAAAATAAAACAGTTTTTCATTATGTAGCCTTTTCTGCAGTTGATAGTAGTTTCCTTTGTATCTATGGGTTAGTAATGTCGTCCCTCAAACTAGCTTTAAATATGGTATTGTTAAGATTCTAAAAGTTTTCAGAACATATCGTTGTCCATGTTTGTCTTTTGTCATTTTAACGTTTTTCTTGTGCGGTTCCCTGGTGGATTGTTGCATGTGACTGTTTTCGGCCATTGTAGGTGTTTCTTGTTATCTTTTCTACATTAATAGGTAAATAAACCGCAACTGTCTTAAAATGCCATCTTATCACAATATGCTAAATAACAAAATACCGAAGTTACTGTTAATTTTTTTTCTGCTAAAATAAGGTTTATCAGATACAAAGACTTATAAAAAATACTGTAAACCGGGAAATTTTCGCGATTGTCGCGTTGGGAATGAAAGCGCGAAAATAAAACGGCACGAATATACTTGACTATTATTGAAGTCAATGGTCAACAATTTGACAGCGCGAATTCAAAAATGCGCGAACCAAAATTCTGTCAATTTACCGCGAACTAAAGAAGGCGCGAAAATATCCCGGTTTACAATAATGTTTTCTTCAAATTAGTTATGTTCGCGAAATAGAATTGAAAAGACGAGTTTAAATGTCAAGTATAATGACTCAGTCGGTTGCCATTTTTTAAAATTCATCTATGGAATAGTCACAAGAGTAATACACAATTTTCTTTAAATTTTCAGACATTTGAGTCACCTTAGAAAAAGTGTTTCAACAACAGAAAGGTGATCGATATTGGTCTGACAGTTTATGTAACAAAGGACTAAATACCGAGGTTACTGTGAATTTAAATTCTGCATATGCGCATTTCGACAACTTATGTCTCTTCAGTGCAGATAAAATCTAAATGTTTGGAAGACCATAAATTCAAAGATGTTTAAAACTGATAGAGAACAAACACCAATATGATCTAAATGTATTAAAACCCATTAATCTGTAGATTTTGATACAAAGATCATCCAAGTTTCTTCAAATGTTAAACAAAATTAAAAAGAAGTGGACCGACTTGTAGCTGGCTTTGTCTGAGATTGCTGTTTGGTGCCTTCTGTGTTGTTGCCTGGCTTAAACATAAAATTTCACTTACCAACCTAACTACTAGTATCTTTCAAGGGTTTGAGCATTGTTTTTGAATTCTTAAATGCAGACAAGCGAAATATTCTCGTAAACAAGAAAACCAGAATGAAACGCAGTAAATTCTAGAATTTATTATTCATTTTCTTATTTAATGGGTTTAAATGCAATACATTTGCAGAGAATTTTCTGCTTTCCGTTGCTGGACAAGAATTCTATTGCTGTTTTTGTTCTGAATTTCTTTCGCCGGATTGTTTTAATAATGTCGCGAGTTCCGAACAACACAGAAAGATTAAAGCGAATTGTAGAACTTATACTGCAACGATTTACATTATTACTAATATTCATATTCATCATAGTCGATTGATCAAGAGTGACTGCAAATCGTTTAATCTAGGAGACCTGACATTAAAATTATCCTATTGTATAGGCAATTACGTATACAATAGTATTTAAAAATATCCGATGCTTGCGGACTAGTTGTGGCTTGAATTTTGATTTTCATGACAATGTTAGATAAGCATATTACCGGAAAAATTGTCGACCGCAATGGTCCTGACTTGGCACAAGCATTTCAATAGAAATGGTGGGCTAAACCGATTTTATGGCACGCTACACCCCTTCCATTGTGATAGTTTCCGGCAGCAACTCACCCAAAAGTAACTATCTGTCAAGTGTTGACTTCAGTACGAGTCCAGATACAATGCTGATTATTTTTTTGTTATTTCGATTTCTTTTCTATTCGTGCCCTTTTTTTGTAAAAAAAGATGACGGCAAGTTAAAAAGTTGAGAAATGTTCAATTAAAGATCATTCTTTGATAGGGAACTGAAACTGGCTTGGTCAGTATATTTACATTCGGTCGCCTTCACTGTAATTATTCGTTTAATGTTCCTTGGAAATTATAAAACACTTGCATTCCACTAAAACACATCTAATATGCCAAAACGACACATTGTCATTGCCAAACGGTGATAAAACTTTGGATTATTAATGAACGTGACCTATTTATCTGCGACATAATATAAACAAATGAGTATCATCTATAGCATATCACAACCGATCATTAATAATCATATTATAAAGTTGTTTATGAACAGAATACGTAGGAAGCACATCATAAAATCAAATTAATGTTAGTTCGATGTTATATGATTTAATATACTTCTCTGAATTGTTGTTTCTATTTTAACATAATTGTCACATACCATTTGAAACAATATATTGCTTGAAAAAGGCGAGTTTTTTGTTGAAATCTAATGGCAGTCAATGAAAAACAGCCTATAAATAGCAGCTTACAATTTCGGCCATTGCTATAATATCCCACATCAAAAATTAAAGATTAAGTACTTCGTAACCTGCGATGTTTTGATAAATACATCTGGAAACGGATACACACGAAAGTTTGACCACCACTTTTCTTTACTCCGGTGATGTTTAATGTATCGTAATGAAACGACTGTGGACAATTTCATTTTTATATCTATATGAAAAAGAAAGGAAATGGGGTAAATGTCAAGGAGACAACATCCTATCTCCAGGTTAAAACTACCCAAAACCAAAGCATCTAGGGGTCACCGTACGGTCTTCACCACAGTGAGGAACCTCAAACCATATAGCAAGCCCTAAATGGCCCCCAAAAAGTAAAAAAGTGAATCAATCAATGGGACCAAACCACATCCACTAACCCGAATATCAAGAAACTAAAATTTTATAAGAAGACAAGGACAAACCAATGACCAACATATTCCTGACTTGGGACAGGCGCAAAAATTGCGGTGGGGTTAAACTCGTTTTGTTGGATCCAAACCTTCCCCAATGTGTGGTGAATGGCTAAAAAATAAATACACAAAAAAGACTCACAGTAAAAATCAAACTAGAAAAAAGTCCAACTTATAAAGACGAGTACCTTTACAATGAAGTACATAAAACATTAGAACAATACACATAGGTACTGTCCTGAGAAATGCTCGCAGTTACTGACAGCTAGCTAAGGACATAATTTCCGTTGACTATGATATCAAGCCTTCTTACATATGAAACTTCAATTGAAATACTTCTGAATAGATTTCGTATAACAACATTATCAATTATGAAAGAAGAACATGATCTTGTGCAATGCCAAATACTGCCAAGATGAAAAACTGTTTTAATCTATTTACGATGTAAAGCATTTAGGAGCTGATCAATATCTTTGCCAACAAAAACCAGAAGTAAAGATTTAACCACAATGCTGTACTTAAATCCTTTATGAATAAATTTGTTCATCGGATTAATAAGGTTGGAAGGACATTTTTTTTAAAATTTATTCGATATTTCCATAGAAGTTTGGATGTTAAATGCCCTGTCGTATAAGAGCCCTGCATGTAGAACCAAATTCTTTTATAAGTCAATGTATCTATAATGAAATTTAGAGAATGTTTTTATCAATTTTTGATATCTAAAAGACAAAGATTTCGGTCGTTGAAGTCAGAAACATCACTACACACTCGTGCATATCGAACAAGCTGTGAAATGTAGACTCCGTAAGAAGGGGCCGTCGAGATGGGGAAAATTAAGTATAGGGAAAGACAACTCATCCCTTTTATCATATACTTTATTGTTTTACTTTCCTTGATTTATTGATATATCAAGATCAAGAAAAGGTGTTTGATCGCTGCTGCTATTGGATTTATTTAAAGTAAGGTCAGCAGGATAAATTTCGTCTTTAAATTTAGAAAATTCAGGATTATTTAAAGCCAAAATATCGTCCAAATATCTATATGTTTTGCTAAAAACATCCACTAAATGCTGTTTACAAGGGTCTTTTTGAATTTTGGCCATGAATTGTGACTCGTAGCAAAAAAGAAATAAATCTGCTATGAGAGGTGCACAGTTGGTACCCATAGGAATACTTATTTTCCTGTTGATTTCCACGATGAGACAGGTAAAGTTACTTTGTCGATTATGCCAACTCTTTTGGAGATGGAAACGACTTTACCAAGTATTATACAAATAGAAATAATTAAACTATCTACTTATTTACATAGGAGAGTTATCTTCTATCACTGAAATAAAGCTGTACAAAACAGAGGATTTGAGTGGGGTATTTCGTCCAGTTACAGTTCTTACTGATAAGTAACAATTAAATTTTAACAATTAAGATAAGTTTCTAAATAGTTGATCGCATGGCATCCTTGACTACATCTGGTTAATTTCATTTATTTAAACATTTTATTGCTGAAAATAACAAAAAATGATTGTTTATACTCCTATGTAAATCAGCTATAGTAGATCTCTAATGATGTTCTCGGGACAGACGTCAGAGACCCACTATATTTAATACAAGTAATTCAGAAACAATTAATTGATACTGTCAACGTGTTATCAATTTTGTACGTTCATATTTGGTAGAAAATCAAATAGACAGTTTGAATATTCCATAAGGTCAAGTTTCGGTACAAGATATAATCCTGTAGTATGGCAAAACAAAAACCTGAACAAAATAGTCTTTCGATTTTTTCCTCCTTTAATTTTAAAGGACAAAACGAATTGATTAAAAGTTAAAATATACAACCAACATAAATCAATTTTCTTGTATTTTAATAATGTTATCATTTTATCTGGAAGTGTGTCTCCCAGGAATGCTTGTTTTAAATGAGATGCCTTTTGAAGTGCGTTTCGTTCCCCTCCTTACATATGGTTAAAGCTGGTGGATCATTCATGATCATGGTTGCACAACTTTAAAAGAACTGAAATAATTGACAGCTTGGAAACTTCTAAATGTATTGATATTTTGATAAAGGAAGATAAAATCCAAGTAATAAGTAAAGACAAGAGAATTTGAGTGGAAAATGTCAAAGAATTTTACACCCTATTAGAAGGAATAGAAAGCATTTTGCCTAATATTTATTTTCTATCGGATTTCATTATAATTCAAATAATATGACCTACCAATTATACAACAACCCGTAAGTTTATCAGCGCTTAATGAAATCTTACCATTCAGTTATGTCCTGCACAACGGAAAAATAGCCATTTTAAAAATTAGTAGCGTGTGATAACTTTGAAACGTTGGGGATCTGTAAAGGGTCTTTGTTACGATCAACATTTTGCGCAAAAAACCCGATTTTGTGAAAATGCAACAAAAACTGTCAAAGGACTTTCCACCTGCGTTGTCTTTTTGGCTCTTGACAACTTTTCTCGGTAATTTTGTAATTACCCTCATTTGACAGACTTTGACCGTCTTAGAGAATAAAACTTCATCCTTATTTTTTTCATAAACTGTGCCAGACGTTGACGAAATCTGTGTCATCAAGATGAATTTTCGGAATGTAAACAAAACAGCTGTAAAAGTGCTAGCAGTGTACACAAGGTGGAATGGTCAAATAACAAAATACCGAAGTTACTGTTTATGTAGCTTCTGCATATGTGCATTTCGACAACTTATGTCTGTTCAGTGCAGATTTAATCAAAACAATAGGACGTCCATGAACCTAAATACGTGTAAAGCTGGTGGAGAACAAGTAAACAATGGGATATAAATACAAAAGCCAAAGTTCGGCCAAGGACGGAGGTATACACAAGGGAAATACTCCTTAGTTTTAACAAAAGTGTATTAATTTATGACAAGTTAAAAATTAAATCGGTTTTCGAGTCAGAACCGAAGTATAATAAGCCCCTAATATAGTAAAGATGCGCGATATGCAATTCCAAAGCAAATGTGTATCATGTGAAACACATACCTGAAAATGAAAATGAAAATTAGTGGTTATTTTGGATATTTAAAGTATGACTATTAGAATCATTGCTGTAATTACATCACATCATATCAAAATAATATAATTTTTATTTAATTTTCTATGAAGTGCTATCTCACACAAAAGTATTGAAGAGCCCCTCCGATTAAACTGAATGCATTTCCAGAAACAAATTCAGACAAATTTTACACCAATTTTGATAGTTAATTTGTCAATCACAATGAAATATTCACGATATTTTTGCATTATCTATATACAATATAAGTGGAAAGGGGATAATTGTTGCTCATATAAAAAAACACATCATGGTTTATCTAAAATATGATAAAAAGTGTTTTGGAGTGTTTAATAACCATCCTCAATCCAGAAAATGAAGTACCGTTACGTACATTATAAGCATTTTGGCGACAACCATTCCTACGCCCATTGTATTTGAGACATTTTAATGTCCATGTAAACTGCACTTAATTTGCTTTACAAACATGTTTTAAAACAAAATAAAGTTAAAATCATTGTTATCAAAGAATTCCTTGAAGTATAAATTATGTCCACAGAATTGTGTATTGTAAAGCGACATTGAAAAACGGTAAAATCCTCAAAGTTCGAAGTGCTGTATCTTTGTCAAAAATCTGTGTATAGAAACAATCTCAGGTTCAAAATTAAGGCGATCGCGCAAATTTTATAGAGCAATAATTTGTTTTGGAAACCCTTGAAACTAAACTTGCTCAAGTTAGCAGTAAACGTTCAGCGACAGGTGTTTCTTGCAATTGCAACGTTTATGCTGGAATGACTGTGTCGTTGTTTCAACAATCGTATAATTTTAAAGGGTTTTAATGAATTATTAACAAGCTTACAGTTATGGTATATGCAAGTCAACAATTTATCATGGTTCGGATGGTACAACACAGATTCAACCTACAAAGGTTTTGTATGATATGAACAAGTCTACAATTTAAAATGATTTCAATTATAATTAACTGTCTACGATTTAACAGGGTTAAATGATATGACCGAGTCTATAATGTAATAGATCTAATGATACCAACAAGTCTACAATTAACAGGGTTTAATGAAACCAACTAGACCATAATTGTACAGGGTTTAAATGACAATTTTAAAACTAGAGGCTCTCAAGAGCCTGTATCGCTCACCTGGCTTTCAGATGCCACAATCATGGTAACATTGTAAGTTATACAGTTGATCTTCAGTCTCAAACTTAAGTACCTCAAACACCTACAATATCTTGAACAGTATTTAAAGTCTGATCATGTTTTACTACATTTCTATGTTGGGCTTTATTGACAAAAAACGTTCTTGCTAAGGACCACTTTTGGCACCAGTTTTGAAATCCAGACGTCATTTTGTAAATTGCGGCCATCCAACAATTTTCAACATCAGTTTTGAAGTCGCAACATCAATATCTATTTGGACAAAAAAAATTCATTGAAATAGGACAATGTTGAAATTTCTCGCCTGTTTTGGTGGCCATTTTGAAAATGGCAGTCAACAAATAATTTTTAACATTAGTTCTAAAGTTGCGACATCAATACCTATTTAGAAACCAAATTTCATTGAAATCAGACAATATTGAATTTTCCCGCCTTTTTAGCGGCCATTTTGAAAATGGCGGTCAACGAACAATTCTTAATATCAGTTTTGAAGTCGCAACACCAATACCTATTTGGAAACCAAATTTTATTGAAATCGGACAATGTTGAATTTTCCCGCATTTTGTGGTGGCCATTTTAAAATGGCGGT
>MJUU01013522.1:61206-77680 GCA_002080025.1 Modiolus philippinarum | reverse complement strand
ATAAGTAGATTATTATCATTCAAGAACTCATACAATCTTTTAAATACATTTTTTTCTAAACATTTAGATATTGTGGGTAAAAATGATATTGGTCGATAATTACTTTTACTTTGTTTATCACCACTTTTGAATACAGGACAAATATTTGCTACTTTCCATATAGTTGGAAATTCTCCATTTGACAAACAATAATTGAATATTCTTGTAAATGGTTTACAAAGAGATTGGGCACACTCTTTAAGCACTATATTAGTTAACCCATCAGCACCTGAGGACTTGTCTTTATTAATTTTTGATAACAATTCAAATACTTCATTTTCATTTGTTTGCACATGCTCTAATGTATTGTTACACAAAAGATTAAATTGGGGAAGAGGGGGAGAGTTAGAGTTATCTAATCTCATGTGAGAAGAAAACATTGCATTAAATATTTCCGCTTTTTGTTCCTCGTCTGATATCATTCCTGTGTTCTCATTAAGTGGTGGTATACAGTGGCAGGATTTAGAACCCAAAACTGTTTTGCTAACAGACCAAAACTGCTTTGGGTCAAGGTTATCCACTGAAAGTTTATCTACAGTTTTTTTAGTATACCTGTTAATAGCATTACGCTTAAATCTATTTGATTCTCTTCTAGCAATCGTAAATCTTAATCTATTTTCTGCAGTTGGTGAACTTTTAAATCGATGAAATTCTCTATCACGAATTCTGAAAGCTCGTCTAACTTCATTAGACATCCAAAGTTTATCCTTTGGTCTTATAGTTACAATTTTATTTGGGATATGTTCACGTAAAATGGAGAATATAAGTTCATTGGTATAATTTATAATATCATTAATATCATCATATACAAGAAATACAGTATCAAAAGGAGCAACCAAAAATGCATTATTTAACTCATTAAAATCTGTTACTTTATAATCCCAAACTTCACGAGAGTATGCATGTTGTTTATATGTTTTAACATTTAGCTTACAATAAATTGTACAATGATCTAAATTAGATAAGGGGGACATGACACCCGAGTCAACTATCAAATAGGGAACATCACAAAAAATTAAGTCAAGTAAACTTTCTGTATTTTCTGTATATCTTGTAGGCTCATTAACTAATTGGTCAAAATTTCTTGATACTGTCAAGTCAACTAATTGGTTGCCTAATTCACTATTTACATGATTTTCATACCAATTTATACATTTATCATTAAAATCTCCAAGTATTAATATCCAATCCGGTGCATCAGATTTCACAATATCAACTGAATCCTGAAATTTGTTGAAAAATTCATTTCTTTTAGCAGTTGATTGATTTGGTGGTCTGTAACATATGCCTACTAAAAATTTAAAATTTTCAATTTGTATTTGAACCCATATAAGTTCAATACCATTTACTTCGTAGTTTTCTTTTCGCACAGATTTAATTGAATCAGTAACATATATACAAACACCTCCATAATAAAACATATCACCATTTCTAAATTTTTTTACGTATAAATCTTAGCCAACGTGCAGATTATAAATTGACAGTTTTTTTTAATTTTACCAAAGACCTTGATAATTCCAATTTTAAAAAAAAATAAAAATAAATGAAAATAAATTGTTTCAATTGTTTTCAATATTAAAGGCACATGAAAATTTCCTTCATGTTTCTTAACTGTAGATAATGAGTCTAGTTTAAAAAAAATTAATATTTAACATACTAACCAATAACGACAAAATTTCCAATATCCACTCCGTTATATAATCTTGGGTACACAAAAGGGAAAATCCAGTTCTATATATAAAAACCTTACCGTGTTATCTGAAATACCTGTATTCAAGTGATTTCTCTGTTTTAAGATGTTGCGATGTTGCAGTTGTCTTCGGATTACTCGTTTTCGGACAGTGAGTTCGCTTCTCATTTACTTTCCCGCCTAAAATTCCTTTCAGACATTTTTTTCACATCGCTCCTTTTAGATACGAGCAGGTTTTGAAATTATTCTTTCGTTTCTTGCCGTACGGGTTTGTTGACCCTTTGTTGGTAACAAAGACAAGCCAGTTTGTAAACAACGTAGAGCAGCACGTTATGTTACCAACGATTACACGACCCGAACACCTGACACCACCTCAATTGGCAGACCCTGAGAAGGAAAACCAGCAAACTGTGTAAGCTATACAAGATCCAGAACAGCCTGGTAGACATAAACAGGGGTCTATATATACAGAACAGTGACTTCGGAACAAGAGGGCAGCACAGATTATTCCAGTACCACTTACAGAAACTCCTTCTTCCTCAGGAACATTGTAGACTGGAATCATTTACCAGATCTTAGCAACCACTGCAGCTACAGCACGTGAGCTACAGCAGGTACCATTGGTCCTGCCAGCTAGATCTACGATCCTCTGTATATAATTTAACACTGTAAATAGTCAGCTTTTAAATGTACATAGTCGGGGGGACAATTGCTGTGTGTGTCTGGGAATGCAAGTTAGTCCACAGAACATCAGACAGTCGGAAACGACTCCAGTTCCTACAAGAGAGAAGAAGATAATCTAAACATATTTGAAACCATGGCATACACTCCGACAGGAAACGAATTTTATTTCAGATATGACATCATGTCGGAAACTGCGAATGGAAATTTTAAAGATCCGCTATGACTTCGATCTTTCCAAAAAAAAAAAAAATAATCAAGAATGAAAAACATCCGATATAACTTTTCATGCATTTTAAACATTTTTTGAAATTATGGATTTGCTTCCTTTGTTTGGGTTCTAGTGCTGCTGATGAGGAATAAAGTTCCGAAGTGGCCATCCAGCTCATTTAAATTATTGTTGGAGTTAACATATGTGTTATGGTCTCATGTTCATTTACTCCATATCCTTTTGTAAAATATTTAAATATGGAAAGAAAATGCGAAGTCATATGTTAAAGGACTAGACAAAGACCCTCTTAGTGATTGGGTGCTAAAGGGTTATTTTTATACTACGTTCACCACCAATTTCCTTTTTCGTACAAGCATCAATCAATCAATCAATCATTTTTCGTACATCGTACAATACCTTTGTTATTTCACGTACATTCGTACAAAACATGCCCTGCACAACGTACAAGCTAATTTAGATTTTTAGAGCTATTTTCGTACATCGTACAGACATTTTTTTTTCCTACCTCGTACAAAGGTCTTCCTTTAGGACCCCGATTAACAGATGCGCTTGAGATAAAGTCTCTAGAAATACAAGATTAAATCGAGCAACGAAACAATGCATTTATTGGTGTTCTTCACCTTGAAATCCCTATGTGGTGAATGAAGTAATTTAGAGTACCTATATGTTAAAATTTAATTACAAAAAGTTCTATAACTGTGATAAAAATTTGAGGTATTTTTTCAAGAATTTTTCAAGAATTATGCCGCCAAAAAATGTCTTTTCATGGATCATGCTTAGACCCCTCGTTCCATTATAGTGTGCTGCACTACTTTTTTTGTAATTCTTTATTTTTGCAATTGGTACTTTACATTATGTACATAAACACAATAATGATCACAAACATGACAAAATGAAACATATACGGATACAATTAACACACAAAACATATAGTAACATATATATTTCATAACAGAAGTGAGAAAGCATGAGAAACTGTAGTTTATATTACTAGTATAACAAAAACATTTGCACTCAGCCACTGAGAAGAACTTCAAGTGGTAACCACTTTTTACGTATAAAATCTCTTTGTGATTGTGTCAAGTATACTCCTGAAAATTTTTCTATATGCATATAGTATTTCAAAAATTCTATACCCCCCACAATGTGAGGTATAGAGTTCTTGCATCTACACACATAGATATAATATTTTAAGATAAGAAGAACATTTTGCACAGTGTTGCTCTGTTCTCCATTTGCAGCCATTCCAAAAATTATGTTTGAAACATTAACATCTATAGTCAAATTATGATTTTCAAAAAAGCTACAAATGGGCAACCAGAAATTCTTTGAATGATAACATTCCCAAAATAAATGAACTAATGTCTCTGGTGTTTCAAAACAAAAAGTACAAAGTTCTGTTTCCTTTAATTTACATTTGTACAAAAAGGTATTTGTTGGAAGTATTCTATGCAGTAGCTTAAACTGAAAATTTAGAAGTGTATTACGGGTTATAGAAAAGGGTAATGAAAAAATTCCTTCCCAATTTTCAGTATTTAAGCCAAGTATATAATTCCATTTATCTTGAGAATTGGCATTTTCTTTCATTTTCTCAAGGTAGGTTTTCATTTTCTCAAGGTAGGTTTTATAAAAATATTTACTAGGTTTCTTTAGATGTTTTAATTTTTCAACAAAACTACCAATAACAATGTCCAATTTTTCTTTCCCTACCAGGCTTCTCTTCCAATCTACTGGAATTGCATTAAGAATGCCATAGAACTCAATAAAATTGGTGGAAAAATTTCCTCCATGTTTATCTAAAAACTCTGTAAAATTTAAAAACCTTCCATTTTCTGACATTAAATCATTTATAAAGAATATCCCATTTTTGCAATAGTTCGTATTAATACTCATATTCTCTTTTACTTTAATCTTCTTATTTAACCATAAAGGTTGTGATAGAATATCATTTGTATTTTGTAACTGAATCTCTTTATCAGTTTCAACAATTTTTGAAAAATTCACAAAAATATCTTCCCAGAATCTGTTCAGTTTTGTAGATATCCACCTTATACCCCCTTTTATCCAGAAATAAGACTTTATCGCTCCCATATTTTTCTAAAGTGCCCAATAACAATGTTTTCCATGGCGAGTAGTTTAGGGGATCAATTAATTTACTGAGCCATGACATTTTCAATGAATAACAGAAGGATTGGATATGTGGTACCTTTAAACCACCATCTCCAAAGTCATTTATCATAACAGTTCTCTTAATCTTATCAGGTTTATTATCCCATATAAATTTGTAAATCTCCTGTAATTCTTTAAAGATAGAGTCTGGAGGGTTTGGCAGAACTGTCAAACATTGAACCCAAAGTGGTAATGCTAATGTTTTTATGACTGTCACTTTACCTATATATGATAAGTCTCTATATCCCCATACATTCAACAAATTCCTAGCTTTTGCAGTCTTGTCTATGAAATTACACAAAGTCTTGTCATTGTCATATAAATTAACATTAATTCCCAATAATTTAAATTTTTCTGAATTGTTCCAGAAGAGTTTTTGTCAGGTAAAAGACATTCATTAGAACCCAATTTTGAACCAAACCATATTGCTTCTGTTTTTTCCAAGTTTACTTTCAATCCAGCACATTCAGAAAAACGATCAAATATAAACAAAGCACTTTCTAGAGATTTTGGATCATCATCTAGTGTCAAAGACGAGTCATCTGCATATTGACTTAAGAGGTATTCGGAGTCATTTATTTTTATTCCACCAATATTGGGATCATTCTTGAGTGATGAAATAAGACGCTCAAGAACGAGAATAAATAAATAAGGAGATAATGGACCTCCTTGTCGACCCCCCCTCTCCAAAGAGAAGAAGGTGGAAAAGTGACCATTATTGCCAACTGTACTTGTAATATCGCAGTACAAGTATTGGACCCATTTACATAATGTTGGCTCGAAACCGTAAAAATTTAAAGTTTTTTTAATTAAAAGACCACTCAACCATATCAAAAGCTTTAACAAAATCTATCAAAAGTAAAAGTCCAGGGATTTCATCCTCTTCTACTTTTTCAATTAAATCTATTATAATTCTGATACATTCACCTATGTATCGCCCTTTCAAAAAACCCTTTTGGGTTTGGCTAATTATATTTTGAAGAACGAGTTTTAATCTATTTGCTATACATGATGATGCTAATTTTACATCAACACATAGAAGTGACGTTGGCTAATTGAAAATTTACCCTTGTCCAAACTTTCATTTAAACTATTCAACAAAAAATACTTTATATCATTCCAAAAAAATTATAAAACTCTGATGTGAAGCCATCTTTTTCAGGAGATTTGAAATTTTTCATATTTTTTAAAGCTTGATGACACTCCTGCATTGTTATTTTCCCTTCACATGATGTTATCTCCTCATCTGAGGGTTTCACAATGTAAGGGTTGTCATTATCAAAAAACAAAGAATTATGTACATCTTCGAGTTTCGGAGACGAACTAGTGTACAACTGTTTATAAAATTTCTTTTGTTCATCCAGAACAAATTTTGGATCAGTTATTTCTTTACCATTTTCATCAATCAATTTCGAAATAACTTTTTCAGTATAATGTTTTTTCTCCAAATTACAGAAATACCTAGAGCTTCTTTCACCTTCGGCATGCCATTTTGCTTTTGCCCTATTGATAATTCCATTTATTTCTTCTTCTCTAATTATTGTAATTTTCTTTTCTATTCGGTCAATTTTTTTCAATAATTCAGCAGTTTCATCCATAGAACATATATTTTCAGCCATAGTTTCATTCAGTAAAGATAATTTTACAAATAGTTCCTTTTCTTGTGTATCCTTTTGTTTTTTAAGCCAGGAACTATATGATATAGTTGCCCCCCTTATTTTCATTTTCATTGTCTCCCACAATAGATGGCTATCAACAGAATACTCTTTTTCAGGATCATCAAAATTTATATTGTGATCCACTTCATATTCTAAAATTACGTCTTTTATCACCTCTTTAACCTTATTAACAAAATCCACATCATGCAGTAAACTATTGTTAAATTTCCAAGTCCCTGGGCC
Source organism: Modiolus philippinarum (assembly GCA_002080025.1). Lineage (NCBI taxonomy): Eukaryota > Metazoa > Mollusca > Bivalvia > Mytilida > Modiolidae > Modiolus > Modiolus philippinarum. Next base: position 70,968 of record MJUU01013522.1, on the reverse strand, counting down.
TCTACTACAATTTATAAATTGAAGTTTTAAACTAACTGGTGAATGATCTGACCTATAACTAACTCCAATATTTGTCGATAATACAGATGACTCGATGTCTGATGAGACCAAAAAATAATCCAATCGGCTTTGTTTTCTATTTGGACCTCGGCAAGTAAAGCGTCTAATATTTTGGTACTTCTCTCTCCAAATATCGGTCAAATCCAGGGTTTCCTTCATCTCTAAAATTTTCAATTGTGACTTTGGATTATTTTTCATTGAATAATTGATAGTATCAATTTCATAATTTTGGACGACATTCCAGTCACTAACTAATATGAAAGAAGTATTATCCAAAAGATTTATCTTATCCTCTATTTTTTGAAAAAAATCTGGTCTATCTTCATTTGGACCATATAAAGCAACTAATGTTAATCTGTGATCCTGCAAAGTAATATCTAAAATTATAAAATTTCCATGCATGTCTAAAAAAATCACGATTGATTTTAAACTCAAAAGAATTTTTAAAAAGAATGGCTACTCCTCTGCTTCTGCTGGAGCAAGAGCTAAACTTGGTTGTATATCCCCACTCGTGATGCCATTTCTTTTTACCACTGGGTCGATGCCTCTGCTGGTGGACTGTTAGTCCCCGAGGGTATTCACCAGCCCAGTAGTCAGTACTTCGGTGCTGACCCGAAAGCCGATTTTATTTCAAACCTTGCAATATCTAAATTTTTGTAAATTTCATTGAAACCTAAGGAGTATCTCCCTCACGCAAAGCTATGTCCTTAGCTGATTTTGGCTTTACATTTGGATCATATTTGGTATTTGTTCTCTATCAGTTTTTAAATATATTTGATTTTATGGTCTTCCAATCGTTTAGATTTTATCTGCACTGAAGAGACATAAGTTGTCGAAATGCGCATATGCAGAAAATAAATTCACAGTAACTTCGGTATTTAGTTATTTCTTCTCATTTTCAACAGAAGAATGTGTATCTACTAGCACAGTAATATCATATATATCTTTGCATTTTGAAAAAACATCATTTCGCTTGACAGGATCTGTGAATCCCCTACAGTTAATTGAGCCTATTGTTATAGTTGACATTTCAAAAGGTTTGTATCATAAAGTACTATATACATATAAACCAATATTATCTTTATAAAATTTGTATCCTTCTCATTGACTGAGTGCGGATTAAGCTTCAAGTAGTTCTCCCCCTTTTCACTTCTGAAATAAGATAACTTATAAACAACAATGTAAATGTACCAATTCCAGTTTTATATAAAAAATACTTCCATCCCCCCAGCATATTAAAGCATTCTTCAAACAAATCATCATGAGTATAATGAACCAGAAGTACTAGTATAACTAGGTAACAAATAGTAAAAAGACATATATGGAATTTCATTTAGAATTGTTTTGATTTTTTCCAATCGGCTCAAATATTGTATATGAATTTATGTGCCAAAAGAAAGAAGAATTCTGGTTACTAAGAGGATTAATAAGCAACTATGAGACTGATTATTAAAAGGTCTTTTTTTCTAGTAATCAACAAAAATTTCAATTTTTTTATGTACAGTTACATTAATTAATTAAACTGATGTCGATATTTACAATGCAAGGCTACTTCAATTAAAAAAGTACACACAAATGTGTAATCTCAACTTATGCAAATATAACATGATTGATTAAAAAAGAAAACAAAAAAAAACAGAATTAGTAAATAAATGAAATTCAAGATATGAAATAAGCAAAATGTTAGCTATGATTGTTTCCAACTGTGAAACATGCATAGATGTAGAAATCCAAATTTAATATCAAGAACTTTAGCCATATGGCAGATTTATATGTACATTTGTACTAACCAAGATCAAGCAATTATATCAAACAGACATCATTGACATCACTTGTAGTTTATGAGAATGAGACTAAAACAAAAGAAATTAACCTGGGGTACTAACCAAGATTAAGCTATATACTAAATATAATTGACTCATCACTTGTTGTTATTGAGAAACAGACTAAAGCAAAACAACTTACCGTGATAACTTGTCCATGAAATTGAGGTCAAAGTCAAAAGCTATACGGCAGACTGACATGTACTAACCAAGATCAAGTTATATACCTAATATCAATGACTTATCACTCGTAGTTAGTGAGAAACAGACTAAAGCAAAAGAGGACTTGGCCTGGGCACTGAACCGTAAAATTAATGTTAAAAACAAAAGCCATATAACAGACTGTCATATACTAGTCAAGACTAACCTGTATACCAAATATCATTGACATACCACTTATAGTTAATGAGAAAATGACGTAATCACGGAAACTTAAAATGCTCACTAGACCACGAAATTGACGTCAAGGACAAAAGCCATATGACAGACTGTGATGTACTACTTAGGACCAACATACATACCATATATCATTGACCTACCACTTATAGTTACTTAGAAACTAAACTAAGCACACAAACTTAACATATTCACTAGACCGTGAAATTAAGATCAACGTCAAAAGCCATATAGCAAACTGGCATGTTCTTACCAAGACCAAGCTATGTACCAAGTATCATTGACCTATAGCTTGTAATTTTTGAGGAACTGAGTTGAGCAAAAGAAAACACTGCACTACTTATATCGGGGCAATATAGCATTAGCTCCACAGATCTCTGATAGCCTAGAGTGTATGTATATGTGGAACAAGAGTCCATAGCCTTGTGATGGGAGCCTTTGAGTATTCAGCGTATGACAGCAGACTGTAATTTCGTCACGGTATGACTTTAAAGTATTCAGCATATGACAGCACACTGCAAATTCGTAACGGTCTATGACTTTCAGTATTCAGCGTATGACAGCACACTGTAATTTCGTTACGGTATGACTTTCAGTATTCAGGGTATGACAGCACACTGCAAATTCGTAACGGTCTATGACTTTCAGCATTCAGCGTATGACAGCGCACTGTAATTTCGTCACGCTATGACTTTCAGTATTCAGCGTATGACAGCGCACTGTAATTTCGTCACGCTATTACTTTCAGTATTCAGCGTATGACAGCGCACTGTAATTTCGTCACGGTATGACTTAAAAGTATTTAGCGTATGATAGCACACTCCAAATTCATAACGCTGTATGACTTTCAGTATTCAGCGTATGACAGGCTCGATCGGGGTCACTCCATATGCTTTTTGTTATTGGTGGGCCAATGGCATACCAGGAACCCCACCCTTATTGTATATTAAGAATCTCAGAAATGTATATTTTAGCAGGAAAGTAAACCTAATCACACATGATGTAGACAAGTATACCTTGTCATATATTGGGATAAAGACAGCAAATTCTTTATTTTCAATCAAAAAGTAGTGAATTAAACGCTGTTCGATGCCTTGTCAATGTAGTTATATCAAATTCATATTGGTTTCTGATTTCGATGCAACATGTTGACCTTATCAGAAAATCTCATCCGACATTTCCCATCCTTATCACATATTTTCATCGCAATTTATTACCCTTATCATATAATATGAAAGAAGAAAAATGTACCTCTTCCAGCGGATCGTTCCTATGTTATTATATATTGGAATTGAACCCCTCCCCCGAGATGACACGCTTCAAATGATTCATTACACGCTATACATGGAATACCTGAATTTACGATAAATGACCGAAGTGAGTCGTTTCAACCATGTATTTCATTCATATCGTGTGTACACGAAAGGAGTGAAATGCACGCAAAAATATTGATTTTATTGGTGTGAGAATTGCCAAAAAAATGCAAATTCGTTGAAAAACCGAAAGTAATAAAAAATGAATTTAAACTCCTGATCTGCCGTTCTATGGAAATATCTTGTTTATATATTGTTTATCCTTTTTTTCAATTTTTCTTATGTCGTTTTTCAAAGCTTTCGTTCAAAACATTTCGTGAGATGTCAAAAAGATTTTTTTGGTAAACGATATTCTAAGGTGATTCTGCCTCTAAAACTAACCCTGTATTTAACAAAAAAACTTTTTACGAAGGGAGTGATCTCGCCAAAGACTGTTTATCTTATTATCGGATGTCCTTTGAAACCGTTACAAGAAATATCAATTTACTTTCTTTTGCAAACAGTTTGTTTCATCCTTGGGATGATTCGTTACATTTGGACCGAAGGTATCCAATGACTCCTTATATGAGTTATTTCCCTTTTCACATTTTTTTGTTTTGTTACTTTTTCTTCCGACCGGCAAGCATCAGGGAACCCCCTTTTTCCAAAGAAGTGATATCGTTAATGTAACATATCACCATTTCTAATTTTTTAACTATAAATCTTAGCCAACGTGCAGATTATATATTGAGTTTTTTTTATTATACCAAGGACCATGATAATTATAATTAAAAACAGTGATAGATAAAAATAAATTGTTTCAATTGTTTTCAATATTAAAGGCACATGAAAATTTCTTTCATGTTTCTTAACCATAGATAATGAGTCTAGTTAAAAAGAAAAATAATATTTAACATACTAACCAATCAAGACTCAATTTCCAATATTCACTCCGTTATATAATCTCGGGTACACAAAAGGAAAATCCAGTTCTATATATAAAAACCTTACCGTGTTATCTGAAATACCCGTATCCAAATGATGTCTTTGTTTTAAGATGTTGCGATGTTACCATTGTCTTCGGATTACTCATTTTTGGACAGTCAGTTCGCTTCTCATTTACTTTCCCGCCTAAAATTCCTTTCAGACATTTTTTTCACATTGGTCCTTTCAGATACGAGCAGATTTTGAAATTACTCTTTCGTTTCCTGCTGTACGGGTTTGTTTACCCTTTGTTGGTAAAAAAGACAAGCCAGTTTGTAAACAACGTAGAGCAGCACGTTATGTTACCAACGATTACACGACCCGAACACCTTACACCACCTCAATTGGCAGACCCTGGAACAAAGAAGGAAGACCAGTAGACTGTAAGCTATACAAGATCCAGAACAGCCTGGGAGACATCAACAGCGGTCTATATATACAGAACAGTGACTGCAGAACAAGAGAGCAGCACGGATTATTCCAGTACCACTTACAGAAACTCCTTCCTCAGGAACATTGTAGACTGGAATCATTTATCAGATCTTAGCAACCACTGCTGCTACAGCACGTGAGCTACAGCAGGTACCATTGAGGAATTCAGGGCTAACCACGCGGTTGGTCCTGCCAGCTAGATCAACGACCCTATGTATATAATTTAACACTGAAAATAGTCAGCTTTTAAATGTACATAATCGAGGGGACAATTGCTGTGTGTGTCTGGGAATGCAAGTTAGTCCACAGAACTTCAGACAGTCGGAAACGACTCCAGTTCCTACAAGAGAGAAGAGAGAAGAAGAAAATCTAAACATATTTGAAACCATGGCATACACTCCGACAGGAAACGAATTTTATTTCCGATATGACATCATGTCGGAAACTGCGAATAGAAATTTTAAAGATCCGCTATGACTTCGATCTTTCAAAAAAAAAAAAAGATACAAAATGAAAACATTCGATATAACTTTTCATGCATTTTAAACATTTTTTGAAGTTATGGATTTCTTTCTTTTGTTTGGGTTCTAGTGTTGCTGATGAGGAATAAATTTCCGAAATGGCCATACAGCTCATTTAAATTATTGCAGTTGCAGTTAACATATGTGTTATGGTCTCATGTTCATTTACTCTATATCCTTTCGTAAAATATTTAGATATGGAAAGAAAATGCGAAGTCATATTTTAAAGGACTAGACAAAGACCCTCTTAGTAAGAGGGTGCTAAAGGGTTATTTTTATACTACGTTCACGACCAATTTCATTTTTCGTACATCGTACAGGCATTTTTTTAATTTTTCGTACCTCGTACAAGGTTCTCCCTTTAGGAGATCGATTAACAGATGCGCTTGAAATAAAGTCTCTAGAAATACATGATTAAATCGAGCAACGGAACAATGCCTTTTCATGGATCATGCTTAGACCCCTCGTTCCATCTTAGTGAGGTGCACTAATAATATCGCGGCAATATAGCATTAGCTCCACAGATCTCTGATAGCCTAGAGTGTATGTATATGTGGAACAAGAGTCCATAACCTTCTGATTGGAGCCTTTTAGTATTCACCGTATGACAGAAGACTGTAATTTCGTCACGGTATGACTTTAAAGTATTCAGCGTATGACAGCACACTGTAAATTCGTAACGGTCTATGACTTTCAGTATTCAGCGTATGACAGCACACTGTAATTTAGTTACGGTATGACTTTCAGTATTCAGCGTATGACAGCACACTGCAAATTCGTAACGGTCTATGACTTTCAGTATTCAGCGTATGACATCGCACCGTAATTTCGCCACGGTATGACTTTCAGTATTCAGCGTATGACAGCACACTGCAAATTCGTAACGGTCTATGACTTTCAGTAATCAGCGTATGACAGCGCACTGTAATTTCGTCACTGTATGACTTAAAGTATTTAGCGTATGATAGCACACTGCAAATTCATAACGGTGTATGACTTTCAGAATTCAGCGTATGACAGGCTCGATCGGGGGTCACTCCATATGCTTTTTGGTAGGGATGAGCCAATGCCACACCAGGAACCCCACCCTTATTGTATATTCAGAATCTCAAAAATGTATATTTTAGCAGGACAGTAAACCTAATCACACATGATGTAGACAAGTATACCTTGTCATATATTGGGATAAAGACAATAAATTCTTTATTTTCAATCAGAAAGTAGTGAATTAAACGCTGTTCGATGCCTTGTCAATGTAGTTATGTCATATTCATATTGGTTTCTGATTTCGATGCAACATGTTGACCTTATCAGAAAAACTCATCCGACATTTCCCATCCTTATCACATATTTTCATCGCAATTTATTACCCTTATCATATAATATGAAAGAAGAAAAATGTACCTCTTCCAGCGGATCATCCCTATGTTATTATATATTGGAAGTGAACCCCCTCCACCGAGATGACACGTCATGGTATGAATTTAAGTTTTTTGCGTATGATAGCACCCTGTAAATTCGTTACAGAACAATTGGTTGAACGCTCAACATTAAAACATGAACAGAATGCACAAGCGAGTGGAGCGATCGAACAACTGAATGAATTACACACTTCAAACGCTCATTGCATTTATACACCCTTCAAATGATTCATTAAAATCATACACGCTATACATGGAATAACTGTATTACGATAAATGATCGAAGTGAGTCGTTTCAACCATGTATTTCACTCATATCGTGTGTACACGAAAGGAGTGAAATGCACGCAAAAATATTGATTTTATTGGTGTGAGAATTGCAAAAAAAAAAAATGCAAATTTGTGAAAAAACAAAAGTAATAAAAAATGAATTTAAACACCTTATCTGTCGTTCTATGGAAATATCTTGTTTATATATTGTTTATTCTTTTTTCAATTTTTCTTCCGTCCTTTTTAAAAACTTTCGTTCAAAAACATTTCGTGAGATGTCAAAAAGATTTTTTGGTAAATGATATTCTAAGGTAATTCTGCCTTTAAAACTAACCCTGTATTTTAAAAAAAACTTTTTGCGAAGGGAGTGATCTCGCCTAAGACTGTTTATCTTGTTATCGGATGTCCTTTAAAACCGTTACAAGAGATATCAATTTACTTTCTTTTGCAAACAATTTGTTTCATCCTTGGGATGATTCGTTACATTTGGACCGAAGGGATCTAATGACTCCTTATATGATTTATTTCCCTTTTCATATTTTTTTATTTTGTCACTGTTTTTCCCGAACTGCAAGCATCAGAGACCCCCTTTTTCCAAAGAAGTGATATCGTTAATAAACATATCAACATTTCTAATTTTTTAACGTATAAATCTTAGCCAACGTGCAGCTTATAAATTGACAGTTCTTTTTTATTATTATATCAAGGACCTTGATAATTCCAATTTAAAAAAACAAAAATAAATAAAAATAAATTGTTTCAATTTTTTCAACATTAAAGGCACATGAAAATTTCTTTCATGTTTCTTAACCATAGATAATGAGTCTAGTTAAAAAAATTAATATTCAGCATACTAACCAATCACGACTCAATTTCCAATATTCACTCCGTTATATAATCTTGGGTTCACAAAAGGGAAAATGCAGTTCTATATATAAAAACCTTACCGTGTTATCTGAAATACCCGTATTCAAATAATGTCTTTTTTAAGATGTTCCGATGTTGCCATTGTCTTCGGATTACTCATTTTCGGACAGTCAGTTCGCTTCTCATTTACTTTCCCGCCTATAATTCCTTTCAGACATTAATTTCACATCGTTTCTTTCAGATACGAGCAGATTTTGAAATTATTCTTTCTTTTCCTGCTGTACGGGTTTGCTTACCCTTTGTTGGTAACAAAGACAAACCAGTTTGTAAACAACGTAGAGCAGCACGTTGTGTTACCAACGATTACACGACCCGAACACATGACACCACCCTGGAACAAAGAAGGAAGACCAGTAGACTGTAAGCTATACAAGATCCAGAACAGCCTGGTAGACATCAACAGCGGTCTATATATACAGAACAGTGACTGCAGAACAAGAGAGCAGCACAGTTTATTCCAGTACCAATTACAGAAACTCCTTCTTCCTCAGGAACATTGTAGACTGGAATCATTTACCAGATCGTAGCAACCACTGCGGCTACAGCACGTGAGCTACAGCAGGTACCATTGAGGATTTCAGGGCTAACCTCGCGGTTGGTCCTGCCGGCTAGATCAACGACCCTATGTATATAATTTAACACTGTAAATAGTCAGCTTTTAAATGTACAGAGTCGAAGGGAAAATTGCTGTGTGTGTCTGGGAATGCAAGTTAGTCCACAGACCTTCAGACAGTCGGAAACGACTCCAGTTCCTACAAGAGAGAAGAGAGAAGAAGAAAATCTAAACATATTTGAAACCATGACATACACTCCGACAGGAAACGAATTTTATTTCCGATATGACATCATGTCGGAAACTGCGAATGGAAATTTTAAAGATCCGCTATGACTTCGATCTTTCAAAAAAAAAAAAGATAAAAATGAAAAATATCCGATATAACTTTTCATGCATTTTAAACATTTTTTGAAATTATGGATTTTCTTCCTTTGTTTGGGTTCTAGTGCTGCTGATGAGGAATAAATTTCCGAAATCGCCATACAGCTCATTTAAATTATTGCAGTTGGAGTTAACATATGTGTTATGGTCTCATGTTCATTTACTCTATATCCTTTCGTAAAATATTTAAATATAGAAAGAAAATGCGAAGTCATATCTTAAAGGACTAGACAAAGACCCTCTTAATAAGAGGGTGCTAAAGGGTTATTTTTATACTACGTTTACGACCAATTTCATTTTTCGTACAAGCATCAATCAATCAATCAATCATTTTTCGTACATCGTACAAGACCTTTGTTATTTCACGTACATTCGTACAAAGCATGCCCTGTACAACGTACAAGCTAATTTAGATTTTTAGAGCTATTTTCGTACATCGTTCAGGCATTTTTTTTTTATTTTCCGTACCTCGTACAAGGTTCTCCCTTTAGGAGATCGATTAACAGATGCGCTTGAGATAAAGTCTCTAGAAATACATGATTAAATCGAGCATCGGAACATTGCATTTATTGGTGTTCTTCATCTTGAAATCCCTATGAGGTGAATGAAGTAATGTATTGTACCTACATGTTAAAATTTAATTACAAAAAGTTATATAACTGTGATAAAAGTTTGAGGTATTTTTTCAAGAATTATGCC
>MJUU01013522.1:2556-59169 GCA_002080025.1 Modiolus philippinarum | reverse complement strand
GGCTGTTAGTATAGTTTGGCTCTGTATGTACTATTCAGCGAATTTCAACAAAAATTGCCGAAGTCTGTCAAAATTGCAATGAAATGGCAAGTTCAGTGGCTTAATCTTTCATCTGAAAGTATGAAAATACGTTTGAATTGATTTTCTTTTCTTATAACGGATGATCTGATAACACAGTTTTGGTAAAGATTTAATACACTGACAAAAAGCGGTATGCTGAAGGAAATAAAATCACGAGTAAGCGACCCCACCTCTTTAAAATGGTCATCAATAATGAAACCAAATAAAAATATCGTACTTGGTTGAATTTTATTTAATCTTAAAAAAATCAAGGGTTGGAATTTGATCTGTTTTGTCTTAATTAAGCTCATCTAATGAACATTGCGGACTTATTTGTTTTTGTTCTTAATAAGTTATGAAAGTTATGAAAGAGTTGTAATACTTAAGTATATCGGATAATTTTGATGGCGTCCTAATTAGTAACATTTGCGGACTCTCAGCCTTTTCACGAAAAAAGTAAAAATTTCGTGCAAATTTTACGTAAAACTGACCCCCAAAAATGGTCTGAAACCCCCAAACTACATACCTTCCATACAACTTACATGTCAAGTTTGGTGAAGCGGGCTTTGGTAAGATAAAGAAATCTCAAAAGGTAAAATTTGCAGTGACTGCCAGGTTTGTGAATATATTGTAAAGAAATCAGTAAATTGTGAAAGACCTTGCATCCGCTATCTTATTACAGTTTGCATCAGCAGTTTCAGAGGCGATTGGATAATTTCGAAATGATTCGAAAAGGGAGAAGGTCAAATGTGTTGCATTCTTTGAAAAAATGTTCAAAATAGCGGAAGACAAAGCGTATTATCTTTCTCAATGAGATACACACGGAGAAATGAATTGGAGGAAACATTCTTTGTCTCATGTGCATTTACTCCACATCTCTTCATTGATTATCGCAAATAGCTGAAATTCCTTAATATTCATTTTTACCGTGTTTTTTCACATATTATGTAGTTACATATTCGTTAAACAGCATACAAAGTAACCGTAAGATAGACTTACAGTCCGTGATAAAAGTTACTTTAAACAGCCTACATAATTCATTTTTAATACAACGATTTTCTCGACAATGCAGCTACAAATACTCTTGAAATTTGACATGAAAGTAAGAATTATCTTTTATAGTTGCCTTAAGAAGTGTGAGCGTTGTAAGTAAAGCTTTTCATGTAAAATGGAGAAAAAATATATTTTGTAACGCGATTTAATGGCATTAATTACAAGAAATCAGCTCTCGCGGGACAACTTCTTTACAATTACGGATAAAGAGACACTTGACAGTCTACTAGAAAAATAATAAACCCCTTTTTGTACACAAAATATTTACTTTTTTAACAATAAAACATGAAAAAACTTATCTGGCATATTCTGTTGAAGTAGATTTTCCGCGAAAAACGTTCTACAGCCTACAGATAGAACCGTAAGACAGATATTTTAGGCTACTTCAAAATGCGTATGTTACCCAAAACTTCAAGTCATCCCTCCAGAAGTTTTACGGTCGACATCACCATCTTGTGGACCGCTATGGGATATCTGTTTCCCACATGACAACAGATCTTTCCCTTTAAAGCTTAATTGTTGTTTCCTCGAATGTAAGTTACGTCCCAGTCTTTCTGGATTATTAATCAGTTTTTGACATTTTTTAACAACATTTCCATAAAAACGAGGATGAGAAATGCCCTTTGTTATTAGCTGTTTCCGAGTCACGTCATATTTAAATATCAAATGTTCATATCTTCTGTAAAACTTCTTAAAAGTAATTAATAATTTATGAAATCTGTAACCTTGTTGTAAAAGTTTGGATGTGAGGGTAAGGTTACGCTCATTAAAATCATCAAGGGTGGAACAAATGTTATATTATGTTACAAGGTGATTTTAATGCATATACAAACATACAACCAGATTTTATTGTAAATGATAATTTCAACAATTTTACAATTGAAGATGATCATTATATTGAAGACCAATATAAAACAAAACTCCCAAATAATAGTGGTAAATTATTTCTTGATCTATGCAAAGAATCGGGCCTAGGAATTCTAAATGGTAGGAAAATTGGTGATCCACAAGGCAACTTTACTTGCATTACCTACAATGGATCCAGTGTAGTAGATTACATTATAGTATCAGAAAAATTGATAAATAATATTGGTTATTTCGAAGTACATAATTTTACTTCACTTTCTAACCATTGTGCCTTAAGTTGTGCACTCTTTTCATGTTTTGGACAATATGTTGATGAATGCCCACTGGATCCAATTCCAGGCAAATGTTTATGGTCCTCAGAGGCAATTGAAAAATATTCCCAACATATCAATAGTGCTCAGTGTTGTAGCGAAATAGAGAAATTTCTAGATACAGATTTTAGTGACTCAGAAACAGCTGTGACAGTTTTCAATATAATTCTAATTGAAAATACAAAGAAATCTGCAAAATTGATTACCAAAACCCCTGTTTTAAATCGTAAAAAATAGAAAAGAAGGGCTTGGACATCAGATAGCTGTAAACATCTTCATACTTCAGTGAAAAATTATGCAAAACTAGTTAATAAATTCCCCTATAAAATGGAATATAGAAAAAAATTCTATTCGCTAAGGTCAAAACTCAGGCGTTTCTGTAGATATGAAGAAAAACAATATAAAAAGAAAATATGTACAGAACTTAGAAATATTAGTGACAAAAATCCAAAAATGATCTGGAATCTTTTAAATAAACTTGATAATAAATCAAAATCTGAGCAAATAAAGCTTCCCCATAGTACTTTTATTAACTTTTACAAGAATCTTTATAAGAAAGATGATGTAAACAATACTCTTCATATTCAGAAATTGAAGAATTTAAAAATTTATTAGAAAAGTTGGACTCTGAGTCAGCTTCTACAAAATTTGACAAAGAAATTCAGCAAGATGAAATAAAGAAAGCAATTTCCTCTCTTCGTAATGGAAAATCTTCCTCAACAGATATGATTTCAAATGAAATGCTTAAAAACGGTAATCCAGTTTATTAAAGCCACTTCAGAAATTATTTAATCGAGTTTTAAGCAGTGGTGTTTTCCCTAAAATATGGAATGAAAGTCTGTTAGTACTTATTCATAAAAAGGGGACAAATTAGACCCAATTAACTATAGGGGAATATCCATTACATCCAATTTAGGAAAATTATTTAATAAAATCATATTTAACAGATTAATGAAATTCATTTATGCAAATAATCTGATCAGTAAAAACCAGATAGGATTTAAAGGAAAAAGTCGAACAGCTGACCATATTTTTACCTTTAAATCAATAGTAGATAACTATAAAATAAAGCACAAAAAGGTCTTTGCTGCATTTATTGACCTGAAGAAAGCTTTGACACCGTATGGAGAATAGGTCTGTTTTATAAACTTCTGAAAAATAATATTCCAAATCATATCTCCAAAATTTTGATTTCAATGTATACAAATACAACATGCAGAATAAAGTTTATAAATGGGCTAAGCCCAATCTTTCTCTCAGAGCGTGGTGTAAAACAAGGAGGTGTAATGAGCCCCTCCTGTTTAATTTCTTTATTGATAACCTAGTTAAGCACCTAAAATGTGGAAGCGTGGATCCAGTGGTCATTGATAACATGTCACTAAATATAATGCTTTATGCAGACGATATTATATTAGTGTCTGAAAGTCAGATAGGATTGCAAAAATGTTTAGATGAATTATATTCTTTTTGTGAAATTTGGAAACTTGAAGTCAACACTGACAAATCCAAAGTAATAGTGTTTAATTCAAATGGGAAAACATATAAGAATACGTTTATATATCATAAGTCAATAATAAAAACTGTCACACAATATAACTATTTGGGTATAATTATGAAATATAATGGCAAAGTCAATGTGGCCATTAATGCCTTGATCGATAAGGCAAGAAAAGCATATTTTAAAATTAAAAAGAATGTTGGAATCAACAACCCATGTAGACTCTTGGAAAAATTATATGACTCTCTTGTATCCCCTATCATGCTGTATTGCAGTGAAATTTGGGGTATTGACTTAAAATTCAAAGATACAGACCCAACTGAAAAATTTCATATGAGATTCATAAAAGAAATTCTTGGGGTTCATTGTAAAGCCTCTAATGATGCATGCAGAGCAGAATTAGCTAGGTTTCCCACTAAATACAAAATTAAACATTCAATTATTGGGTTTTTAGTTCATCTTTTATCTGATGAAAATACCCTTGCTTATGAAATGTATAATTCAACAAAATATTTAAACCCCTGGACCAAAATAACAGAAAATATGTTAGACTCGCTGGGGTACAGTTATTTAATAAATAATCAGATTATGCTAAAACATTCTTTATTACTTATAAAACAAAGAATAATAGATCAAGGAGTTCAAGAACAAAATTCAAATATTAACAATTCGTCAAAATTAGAGTTTTTCCTGGATGTCTACAGAATGGGTAAGAGACCAACTTATGTTGATAAATTAATCAACATAACTGATAGATCCATGTTATGTAAAATTCGAACTAGTTCCCATCAGTTAATGATTGAAAAAGGAAGACATTTAAATATTTCTAAAAAGGACAGATTGTGTCCACTTTGTAGTTCCAATATGGAAGATGAATATCACTTTATATTGAATTGCAGTGGTTATGAAACCCAGCGAACTATATTTGAAAATAAGATAACAAATCAATATAAATTCTATATGAAACTTAATAATAAAGAAAAATTAAATATAATTATAAATAGCAACTGTTCAAATTCTCAAAATGTCTTCTAATTTCATATCTGACTGCTTAGAATATAGAAAAAGTAGAGTTCAATAATAATAAATGTTATGACATTCATGATTCTATGGTTTATTATCATATATTTCATTTGTTATTAACTGTCACATGTTATATTGGCCCTAACCACTTATTATAATTGAGTTTGTGCTAATAAAAATATTTGTATTTGTATTTTTATTAAGCTATGGAGACTGTAATAAAACACTAAATATCACTCATCAGATTGTCTTTGCATATCTTATTCTTCAAAAACAAAGGGTTTGCGTGTTTTCCACATGTCATTCCGTTCCATTTTTCATTTTTTCTATCGTTACCTTCCGCTCTCCATCATGGCTGCTTGTCTGGACAAAACGGCGGCAAAATCAAGGGAAATAACTCCAAATTACAAATTACCATGTTTGTGCTAATAAACCCGTAATCTACGATATAAAAATCCTAAAATTAGTTTTTGTCAAGTGGTCGTTTTAGTTTTCTGTTCAAAATAATTTTGTTCGCCAACAAATACATTTCATATGAAAAAAAAAAAAAAAAAAAAATGGATACCATGATTAAATTGCACGTTTAGGAAGGGGCCTCATCAAAAACCCTCATAAATCAAAAACAAGCCTAGAAGCATGTGCATTTTTTGTCTTAAAATTTGCAAAAAGGATTGTCTAAAATATATCAAATTTTGAAAAAAATTAAATTTACAGATTTTTTGCAACCAACATTTTTCTGGTGTTTTTCACGTCAAAACTACAACGGAAAGGGGCTTATAAAATGAGTGTTTGTTAAAATTACATTTGTTAAACATAAGGAACATAACAATAAATGATTGGTTTTGTATAATTTAACTATTAATCTGTAATTTAAGCTATACTCGAGTTTTCTTCTGCATTTCTGAATGGAAATTCTAAGCATTCTTTTGATTTCCAAAAAAATGTGAAAAATGACTATAAAATGGCCATTTTCAGAGACCTCTGGCGGAAAAACTAACTCGGAAGGATATTATTTTTTTTGCATTTTCTGATTCAGCATTGAAAACTGAACAAAATATGTGAAAACGAAAAAAAAATAACTTAGGAACGAAAAATGGATGAGCCACCTTAAATTCATACCATGACGTGTCATTTCGGGGGAGGGGGTTCACTTCCAATATATAATAAAGTAAGTGAGAACCGAACCGTATTCTACTGCCGTTGTTCCAAAAGCGAACAATCCAAGGACAATGCAACACCAGAAACAAAAAAAAAAGAAAAAAAAAAACAGGTAGGGCACAGAAAAGAAAAATGAAGACACACACACACAAAGATGAACAATACGAACCCAATAAAAAACCATTGGTGAGATCAGGTGCACCGATAGAGTTAGCATCTCCTACTTCTTATAAGACACCCGCCGTGTTGAACATGTCAAATCCGGTAGTAAAGTCAAATCCGGTAGAGGAAACAACAATTAAGCTTTAAAGGGAAAGATCTGTTGTCATGTGGGAAACAGAAATCCATAGCGGTCCACAAGATGGTGATGTCGACTGTAAAACTTCTGGAGGGATGACTTCAAGTTTTGGGTAACATACCCATGTTGAAGTAGCCTATTTGTGAGCAACCGGGCTCTATCAAGGAAGTCACTGTATCGAACACAGGCTCTTGAATAGCGAATGAGCTAGGAGATGTAAACTCCATATGCCGGCGCTGTTTGGATGTTGCTACAAAGAAAAGGGAAGTTTACTATTGGAAATAGGCTAATGTAGAAGTGTCTGTAGTATCCTTAATTTCGAGCTCTTTTCGATAGATCAAATGAAGAAAATCACCAAAGCGAGGGTTGTTTAGCGACAAAATATCATCTATATAAGAGAAGCTAAAATTGAAGGATTGTGCCAGTTATTTATCTTTATTTTGAAGAAGCCCTTCGATGAATTCAGCTTCATAAGACTGAAGAAACAGATCGGCTAGGAGAGGTGCACAGTTTGTGCCCATAGCAATTCCGATAGTCTGTTGAAAAACATAGGGATGATCCGCTGGAAGAGGTACATTTTTCTTCATTTATATTATATGATAAGGGTAATAAATTGCGATGAAAATATGTGACAAGGATGGGAAATGTCGGATGAGAGTTTCTAATAAGGTCAACATGTTGCATCGAAATCAGAAACCAATATGAATTTTACATATCTACATTGTCAATTCATCGCACAACGTTTAACTCACTACTTTTTGATAGAAAATAAAGAATTTACTGTCTTTATCCTAATATATGACAAGGTATACTTGTCTACAACATGTGTGATTAGGTTTACTTTCCTGCTAAAATATACATTTTTGAGATTCTTAATATACAATAAGGGTAGGGTTCCTGGTGTGCCATTAGCTTACCCCTACCAAAAAGCATATGGAGTGACCCCTGATCGAGCCTTTCATACACTGAATACTGAAAGTCATACACCGTTATGAATTTGCAGTGTGCTATCATACGCTGAATACTTTAAGTCATACCGTGACAAATTACAGTGCGCTGTCATACGCTGAATACTGAAAGTCATAGACCGTTACGAATTTGTAGTGTGCTGTCATGCGCTGAATACTGAAAGTCATACCGTGACGAAATTGCAGTGCGCTGTCATACGCTGAATACTGAAAGTCATAGACCGTTACGAATTTGCAGTGTGCTGTCATACGCTGAATACTGAAAGTCATACCGTGACAAAATCACAGTGTAATGTCATACGCTGAATACTGAAAGTCATAGACCGTTACGAATTTACAGTGTGCTGTCACACGCTGAATACTTTAAAGTCATACCGTGACGAAATTACAGTCTGCTGTCATACGCTGAATACTAAAAGGCTCCAATCACAAGGCTGTGGACTCTTGTTCCACATATACATAAACTCTAGGCTATCAGAGATCTGTGGAGCTGATGCTATATTGCCCCGATATAATTAGTGCAGCTCACTAAGATGGAACGAGGGGTCTAAGCATGATCCATGAAAAGGCATTTTTTGGCGGCATAATTCTTGAAAAAATACCTCAAACTTTTATCACAGTTATAAAACTTTTTGTAATTAAATTTTGACATTTAGGTACTCTAAAATTAGCTTGTACGTTGTACAGGGCATGTTCTGTACGAATGTACGTGAAATAACAAAGGTCTTGCACGATGTACGAAAAATGATTGATTGATTGATTGATGCTTGTACGAAAAATGAAATTGGTCGTGAACATAGTACAAAAATAACCCTTTAGCACACACTTACTAAGAGGGTCTTTGTCTAGTCCTTTAACATATGACTTCGCATTTTCTTTCCATATTTAAATATTTTACGAAAGGATATAGAGTAAATGAACATGAGACCATAACACATATGTTAACTCCAACTGCAATAATTTATTCCTCATCAGCAGCACTAGAACCCAAACAAAGGAAGTAAATCCATAATTTCAAAAAATGTTTAAAATGCATGAAAAGTTATGTCTGATGTTTTTCATTTTTTATCTTTTTTTTTGAAAGATCGAAGTCATAGCGGATCTTTAAAATTTCCATTCGCAGTTTCCGACATGATGTCATATCGGAAATAAAATTCGTTTCCTGTCGGAGTTTATGCCATGGTTTCAAATATGTTTAGGTCTTCTTCTTCTCTTTTCTCTCTTGTAGGAACTGTAGTCGTTTCCGACTGTCTGAAGTTCTGTGGACTAACTTGCATTCCCAGACACACACAGCAATTGTCCCCTCGACTATGTACATTTAAAAGCTGACTATTTACAGTGTTAAATTATATACATAGGGTCGTTGGTCTAACTGGCACAACCAACCGCGAGGTTAGCCCTGAATTCCTCAATGGTACCTGCTGTAGCTCACGTACTGTAGCTGCAGTGGTTGCTAAGATCTGGTAAATGATTCCAGTCTACAATGTTCCTGTGGAAGAAGGAGTTTCTGTAAGTGGTACTGGAATAATATGTGCTGCTGTCTTGTTCTGCAGTCACTGTTCTGTATATATAGACCCCTGTTGATGTCCACCAGGCTGTTCTGGATCTTGTATAGCTTACACAGTCTACTGGTCTTCCTTCTTTGTTCCAGGGTCTGCCAATTGAGGTGGTGTCAGGTGTTCGGGTCGTGTAATCTTTGGTAACATAACGTGCTGCTCTACGTTGTTTACAAACTGGCTTGTCTTTTACCAACAAAAGGTGAACAAACCCGTACAGCAGGAAACGAAAGAATAATTTCAAAATCTGCTCGTATCTGAAAGGAATGATGTGAATAAAATGTCTGAAAGGAATTTTAGGCGGGAAAGTAAATGAGAAGCGAACTGACTGTCCGAAAATGAGTAATCCGAAGACAAGGGCAACATCTTAAAACAAAGACATCATTTGAAAACGGGTATTTCAGATAACACGGTAAGGTTTTTATATATAGAACTGGATTTTCCCTTTTGTGTACCCAAGATTATATAATGACTTTGAGTCGTTAAATTTGAATTTTTTTTAACTAGACTCATTATCTATGGTTAAGAAACATGAAAGAAATTTTCATGTGCCTTTAATATTGAAAACAATTGAAACCATTTATTTTTATTTATTTTTATTTTTTAATTGGAATTATCAAGGTCCTTGGTATAATAAAAAAAACTGTCAATTTATAATCTGCACGTTGGCTAAGATTTATACTTAGAAATGGTGATATGTTACATTAACGATATCACTTTTTTGGAAAAAGGGGTCCCCTGATGCTTGCAGTTTGGAAGAAAAAAAGTAACCAAACAAAAAATATGAAAAGGGAAATAACTCACATAAGGAGTCATTAGATCCCTTCGGTCCAAATGTAACGAATCATCCCAAGGATGAAACAAACTGTTTGCAAAAGAAAGTAAATTGATATCTCTTGTAATGATTCAGAGGTCATCCGATAACAAGATAAACAGTATTAGGTGAGATCACTCCCTTCGGAAAAAGTTTTTTTTTTATCCCCGCAGTTTGATCCCCGCAGTTTCGAATGAAAGTTCGGGGATATTGTCGTTGGCCTCGTCCGTCCGTCCGTCACACATCCTGGCGACGCGAACTCCTCCTTCATTTTTGGATTTAGGGTTTTAATTTTGTTATAGAACTGTTGCATATGTGCTGCAGATGCGCAATAAGCTTTCGGATTTTTGAAATTGGTCTTGGCGCAAACAAGAGGCCCAAGATGTCCATTTTGACACGTGTGGCATGCGACGCGAACTCCTCCTACATTTTTGGATTTAGTTTTTTAATTTTATTGTAGAATTGTTGCATATGGTCTGTAGATGTGCAATAAGCTTTCGGATTTTTGATATTTATCTTGATGGAAACAAGAGGCCCCAAGATGTCGATTTGACAAAGACCACAAAATATGGATTGTGACACAAATGGCATGCGACGCAAACTCATCCTACATTTTTGGATTTATGGATTTAATTTTGTTGCAGAATTGATGCATACAGTCTTTAGATGCGCAATAAGCTTTCGGAATTTTGATTCCGGTTCCAACTTTGGTAAATTTCCTGAAAATGCCAAAGACTGATATTTTTGGACATTTTGGCAGGTAATCTTATATTTTGGCAAGTATTTGGAAAAAAATAAAAATTCTGAAATCTTAGAATTCGAAAATGTGATTCCAATTTTGGTAAATATCCTGAAGTCTAAAAGACCACTTATTTTTTGGAATTCTACCTAGCAACCATACTTTTAGCATTTGTTTTGATAAGGTTAATCATTTTCACCAATTGGATTTCAAAAATAATTTATTCCAATTTCGGTAAATTTCTCGAAAGTGTCAAAGACCACTTATTTTTTGGAATTCTACTTAGCAACAATACTGTTAGGATTTGTTTCACTTAGGGCAATCATTTTCACCAATTGAATTTCAAAAATATTTGATTCCAATTTTGGTATATTTGCTGAAAGTGTCAAAGACTACTTATTTTTTGGAAATCTACCTAGCAACAATACTGTTAGGATTTGTTTCACTTAGGGCAATCATTTTCACCAATTGAATTTCAAAAATATTTGATTCCAATTTTTGGTAAATTTCCTGAAAGTGTCAAAGACCACTTATTTTTTGGAATTCTACCTAGCAACAATACTGTTAGGATTTGTTTTCATTAGGGCAATCATTTTCACCAATTGAATTTCAAAAATATTTTATTCCAATTTTGGTAAATTTCGTGAAAGTGTCAAAGACAAAGTATTTTTTAGAATTCTACCTAGCAACCAAGCTGTTAGGATTTGTTTCCATTAGGGCAATCATTTTCATCAATTGAATTTCAAAAATATTTGATTCCAATTTTGGTAAATTTCCTGAAAGTGTCAAAGACCACATATTTTTTTTAATTCTACCTAGCAACCAAACTGTTAGGATTTGTTTCCATTAGGGAAATCATTTTCACGAATCGAATTTGAAAAATATTTGATTCCAAATTTGGTAAATTTCCTGAAATTGTCAAAGACCACTAATTTTTCGAAATTTTACATTGAAACCATAGTTAAAGAATTTGTTAGAATTAGAAGAAACATTTCATCAATTTGATTTCCAACATATAAGATTCCAAGTTCGGTAAAATTCCTGAAAGTCTAAAAGACTACTTATTTTTTGGAATTCTGCTTAACAATTTATCAATTAATTTTAATTCCTTATAGTAAAAAAAGTGACTGTCAATAGTTTAACTTCAAAAATGTTTAGAAAAATTATACCAAGGGTATAGAGCTGTTTTCTGTGTCAATCAGGGGGTGCGGGGATCATTGTCGTTTCCGACAGTCATTACTCTACTTTTTATTTTTTTTTAATTGGAATTATCAAGGTCCTTGGTATAATAAAAAAAAAAAACTGTCATTTTATAATCTGCACGTTGGCTAAGATTTATACTTAAAAGAATTAGAAATGGTGATATGTTACATTAACGATATCATTTCTTTGGAAAAAAATAACAAAACAAGAAATATGAAAAGGGAAATAACTCATATAAGGAGTCATTGGATCCCTTCGGTCCAAATGTAACGAATCATCCCAAGGATGAAAGAAACTGTTTGCAAAAGAAAGTAAATTGATATTTCTTGTAACGGTTTCAGAGGACATCCGATAACAAGATAAATTGTGTTAGGCGAGATCACTCCCTTCGCAAAAAGCTACTAATGTATAACAATAACAATAACTATATTAATCTATTCTAACAGGCTAACACTTTATTACAACAGAGAATGACATCTAACATACATGAATTGACAGTAATAAAATGTCTGCAAATCAAGGCATTTTGTTCAAGTCAGTCGAGACTTTTAAGGCTTTTATACCGCTGTGCTTCACAGCTTGACTGCCCACATTGAATAGTTCATTCAATACATATCAATTGTTGAAATAATTTTATAGAATTGGTTAAGATAAATTAAAACATTTGCAAAAATATATCTTTTAAAGGAATCAAAATACTAAAATATTTAAGAGACAGATGAAAGTAATGATTGATGTTCATTTCATATTAAAGATACTTTAAAATATTTATTCAAATGTCCAAAATAATTAAACACAGTTCAGGAAACTAAGGGACACAATCCAGTTTCTTCTACAATTGATAACATAGAGTTGATTTCTCATAGTATTTCAGCCCAAAAGTTTCTCGTACTATTTTTGACTATTTTTTCCAAAGATGTTTGCCATATTGATTATTTATTATTTCTATTGTAGCAGAGTGATATTTTAATCAATTATTCATATTATGTAATTTAGTATTTGTTTATTTATTAATAAAATTATTATTTAAAATTCATATTTGAAACGGGTTACTTATTTAAATTTGTAGTGTATTTTTGTCCTGGGATATTTTCCCTTTGAAAACATCACGAGTAACTTTACTCGTACCTGTTTGGCTATTTATTGATCACGGGGGTATTATTTTGAAATAGAAGGTTTTGATTGGTTAAGAGGCTTTGGCGGTTAGATTTTCTTTCTGCGCTCTTGTTTTTGGGCAGAACATAGTTTGTAAAACAATTCCCCGTGGTAGAGATGTATGCTCTTTATTTTTCTTAGATATGGTGTACTTGTACATGAGATAATATCTAATGTGTATACTTTGTTCAATTACTATTATCTAAATTTATGTAAATTCTAAAACCTAAGGATTAACTCCCTCCATCGTAGTTTTGTCCTTAGTTATATTTGATATAAATGATTATTCGGATTTCGTTGGGTTATATGCTTTTTAAACATTTTTTGAAATTGTGGATTTCCTTTGTTTGGGTTCTAGTGCTGCTGATGAGGAATTAATTTCCGAAATGGCCATACAGCTCATTACAATTATTGCATTTGGAGTAAACATATGTGTTATGATCTCATGTTCATTTACTCCATATCCTTTCGTAAAATATTGGGCACTGAGATAGACAGACGCCATATTTGGGTCTTCTTGATTGAAAGGAAATGACTGGTTGAATACCCATTCTTGACCACTGGAACTTTACTTTTTGACTGATGACTGTAAGTTTAACCTTCTTTCTAACTATTAACATTATTTTTGTTCACTTTAATATGAATCAGAATCAGAATCAGAATATTTTATTACCAAATTAGGGCCCCAGGAAGGCATGATACATCAAACATTTATGATTGGTATACAAGTACAATATTACAGAAAATTGTATAAACAATAAATAACAATTAATAATTATAATAAAAATAATAAGTAAAGGCATATTAATGCACGTCTACCACAGATGCACTTCATACTATGAAAAAATGAGTAATATTAATAACATACCCGATGCATTTAGAAAAAAAAGAAAGAAAAAATAAACGCATTCACATACAGAACAGAATAGAGCAGGGGGTGGTTTCCACAGTGCCTATCGCAACAAGTTAAAGGAAATAAAGGTATAGTAATGGACGGTGCCATATAATATGTATATCCAACCATCTAAAACCTGTGGCATATAATAGAAAAAAATAGATAAATAGATTAAAAAAAAATAATAAAAAAGTAATAAATTGTAATTACAAATTAATAAATTGTTATTACAAATTAGTAAATTGTTATTACAAATTAATAAATTGTAATCACAAATTAGTAAATTGTAATTACAAATTACTAAATTGTAATTACAAATTAATAAATTGTTATTACAGATTAATAAATTGTTATTTCAAATTAGAAAAATTGTTGCGGATATGGGGAGTTCACTGTCTTATTCGAGGCAGCTAGGTAATGCTGACCGCCGATCATTTTAGGGAAACTGTGTGGACAAACTTCACGTTCCATACATTATTATGCCAAACTGTTACGAGAACGTGTATTTATTAATAGAATCAAAAAATATTATCAAGACGTTTAATAATGGACAAAGATAATTAAGTATTCATTTGCAGATCCGTGGAGGAGATGGCTCATATAGATTGAACGCGTTGGGATTCGTTTACACCTACTCTACGGGAGGATGTAGCTTTAAAACGAAAGATGAGAGAAGAAGGGTGGAAAATTGAAGAGGTGAAAAGAAGTGTGGGAATTGGGGGATTCGGAGGATTAGTTGGCAGGTGACAATAAGGAGAGTGGAGTCCGAAACGGGAGAGATAAGTGTGAGGTATGAGCGAATGACCCCCTGTTCATTCCCCCCTCCTCTACTGAGTACTCACGGTACTAGATATTCGCTCCCGCCTTTACAAAAAAAAAAAACGCTATATAACCTGTGAAAACCTGAAACTATTTTTTAAATGATTAGACATTATTTGAAGAAACTGCTCAAGTGCAGAACTTAATGTACAACAATTATCAAGTTACTATTCAGTCGAAATGGTCAGTTGTTATCCCCGCATTTTTCTGAAGAAAATGCGGGGATATTCTTTTGGTCCCGTCAGTCTGTCCGTTAGATGAACCTTGTCAGTGGATTTCCTTCCTCATTTTTGAATTATAGATTTAATTTTGTTATTGAATTGTTGCATTATATTCTGCAGATGCGCAATAAGCTGTCGGATTTTTTATATTGGTCTTGGTTTAAACAATAGGCCCAAGATGCGGATTTTGACACATGTGAGCTTGTCAGTGGAACTCTTGTTTTCTGGGTCAAACAGGGAAGTGCAGGGATGGCCATCATTTCTGAGGGCACCACTTTTACAGAAACCAGAAAATAGAAAACCCCAAATTTGGTTTAATTTGACCAGATATCTTCCATACCATCTTCCAGACGCAAAGTATAGCCGCGAAGAATATATGAATAAAGCGAATTCAATATTCCGAAACTAATAGCTCGTCTCAAGGAAGCGGGCATAAAATTGCTATGTCAACATCTTTCACTCCTAGAATTTTTGAATCTATTACTGTAGTGTTATTATTGGATATTTTCATATTAATTCTGAATAATGTCCATTTACAGTTATTTTTCGTTGTTGTCTTCGCTGAATACAGGTGAACGAAACCCAATACCACTTTGCGAGGACCTTATCCAGAATGAATAGGAAAATACCTTTATATTTTACTTTATTAACTGATGACTTAAAATTCAGTGTGATTTGCCCATTTAATATAACCGGAAGTTTTTGGCACATAGAATTTATACAGGACAAATGCCCTGTATACAAATTTATACAGGGCAGATGCCCTGTATTAAAATTAATACAGGGCAAATGCCCTGTATAAATGAATCGGCCATATCGGTTTAGTTACACTCTGTTTTCTGTGTCTTTCTCGCATATGTTAACCCTTTTCTTTTTGTCTATTGATTTTAATTACTGAGAGTGAGAATAAAACCCAGAAGATTTCATTTGATAACGTTCCAAATATTAACACTGTACTATACAGTTATAGTACTTGTCAGCAGAAAAATAGTACTCGTCAGCCGCATCCTGTTTCAGCTTGTACGACTGACAGCACACCAGTTCAAGGCGATTTGTAAACAACATGATAGTGCAATATTTTTTTCTACTACAAGTTGAAAATTCAATAGAAATCTTTTTTATATTGCCCTGATTATGATATCGAAATTTGCATCCTGTAATTAAGATTGGTAAAGATAATGCCTGAAATTTGTACATATAATGCCTGAAATTTTAAGTCATCAGTTAATAAAGGTGTCATAAAAACGAAATTTCCATCCAGAAGCTAGCTGTATTAAGATTTGTACATATAATGCCTGTAATTTTAAGTCAACAGTTTATAATATAGTGTCATAAAATGGGAATTTTCATATTAATCCTGTATAATGTCCAAGTACAGTCGTATTGGGTTGAGGTCACCTGTATTGGCCCGAGGCGAACCAAAAAATACAAAAAACGACTGAAACCCACCCCTTTTTTGGAAGGCTTGATAAGTCCGTGCATTTCAAGTTTTGCACACGCAATGGCTTATTTGTCGTTGAATTAAAATTGTTAAGTGTGGATTTACACTTAAAATGATTAAATTTTGTTTTTTTTCGGAGATATTTGTGCTCTTATATTTTCAACGGACATGGATGCGTGTAAGCATACTCTACGAGAGGATGTATCTGTAAAATGAAAGCAGAGAGAAGATCGGTAGAAAGTTGTAGAAAAGGTGAAAAGAAGTGTCGGAAGTGGGGGATTATGATTAGCTTGTAGGTGTAACATGTGTTATAAAAGAAGGGTGGAGTGGGAGGAGGGAAAGATAAGTGTGAGCGAGTGACCCCTCTGTTCATTCCCTCCCTTCCTCTACTCGTTCTTGATATTCTTTCCCGCCTTTTCAAAAAACTATATTCTGTGAAAAACTGAAACTATATATTAAGTGATTAGACATAATTTGACGAAAACTGCCAAAGTGCAGAACTTAAATTTACAACAATTATCAAGTTACTATATTCAGTCGAAATGGTCATTCGTTTCTCTTGCTTCTGGGTACATAACAAACCAGAAAAGTAATAAACTGCAAATTTGGTTTAATTAGACCAGAGATCTTCCATACCATTTTCCAGACGCAAAGTAAAACTACGAAGAATACATGAATAAGGCAAATGCAATATTCCGAAACTGATAGGTCGTCTCCAGGAAGGGGCATAAAAATTCCTCTTTCACTCCCATAATTTTTTTTTTTTTTATTACTATAGTGTTATTAAATGGGCATTTTATATGAATTCTGAATAATGCCCATTTCGAGTTATATTGGGTTGAGGTCTTCACCGAGGGCCAATAAAGGTGATCGAAACCCAACACTTTGGGAATAACACGGGCTCTGGGCTCCGGGCTCCTGGCTCAAACACAAGGGTTCTGGGCTCCAAGACTAGGGCTCCAGACTCCAACAATAGGGCTCCAGAGTCCAACAATAGGGCTCTGGTCTCAACTTTCAGAGCTCCAGGTTCCATACGAAGGGTTCGAGTCTCTACCTTATGTCCTAGAGGGTTTAACACAGGCTGTAGATGCAATATCATTTTTACCACGCCAAGGCGGTATGCGGTATGAAACAGATTTCTATCGAATTTTCAGTTACATCTGCTTAAATAGTATATTAAAACTCAAAATATTCAATAAAACGGATTCTTAATATTCAGTTTGGCCTGAACTTTTGGGCAACTGGCATTTATACAGACGATGACCAAAATGTGTTTCCCTTAGGGTCAAATGTTAAGCTTTATTCTCCACTGCCGCCATGTTTGTCCAATCCAATTAAAATAAGTAACCTTTGTAAAGGACCTTCCATACACCATTCCAATAGAGTTAAGTGTTTCAGTTGTTTCAAAGTAGGTGATGAAAATGATAATTTTTCTATAGAGTTCAATTTTAAACAATGTTCAGCGCTGGCGCCCATGTTTTTTGTCAGCCTTTTGCAATTGAAATGGGCAGTTTATGAAAACCACTGTTTACAAGGCTGTTCACAGGTATCGGGTAGAGAAATTTATTTGTGAAGCAAATACCAAAGGTACGTTGAAATATCTGAACACTGCATGGGTCAGTTTGTTTTGGCTATAAAGATTTAATTTGGGAAGCTGCAGGTTGTGAGAAAATAATTATTTCTAAAGCAACTATTAAGGCAAGATTGTTTCTTGGTACCTATACACTACAGTCTAATATTTAATCAATATGAAGTTAAACCAGATTGTCCGCTGTGTGATAATGGTTTATAAGATCATGAACATTTTTTAGTTCACTGTGAATGTCTCAGTACAGTCCGCCAGAAATTTATAAACTCACTGCATCATCTGCTTTATGGCTCCTTAGATAAATTGAATGTTCTGCTTTGTTTGATAATACTAGCAATATAGCCCAATCAATTTTGGATTGCTCTGCTTTTCCATGTATACCATATAAGCTGCACGTAGATATAGAAAATATAAATAGAGGATTGGTATATGCTTTGGATGTGGCAAGATGTAATATTCTTCAATATAGGAAGTAAAGAAATTAACATTGTGACTCTTGTCAATAGAGTGTGACTATAGTTAACCACTAACATATACATATCAATTGTTTATTTTCTGTGTTGTATATGATGGACCTGACCTCATTGTAGCCTACAGAGCGCTCGTCTCTTCTAGTAAATATATAAATAAAATAAAATCAAATCAAATAGTTCATTGTACCAATCATGGCCCCACAGGGGGCAATGACAAAAAAAACACATGATTAAAAACATACATACAAACATACATACTAGTTTGAGCAAAATAGAACAGCTTGAAAAAATTAATGTGCATTACAACAACAATTAGCTATGGTATATTTACCATCATCTTTAAAAAAATGTATATTGACCCGGTACAGCATTGGAACCCGGGTAACTCAAGACAGCCTTTCTGGGATTATACGTATATACCGATACTTAAAGTATATTACATAAAAATAAATATCTATTAAACAACACCGCAGACCAAATTACAATAACTGTCATGAGGTTGTGAAGCTACAAGAGACACCAAGGGACGGTGCTCTAGGAGATGCAATCTATTGCATTCCTCCTCGTGTCAAATGTAGATAAACAAGACCATAAACAATTTGAGTTTTTACATGAAAAAATAAATTATCTTAAAAAAGGTCATTTATCTGCAGGAGACACCAAGGGACGGTGCCTTAAGGATATGCTGATTCTTATAAATCAGCATTCCACCTCGTGTCTAAAGCAGATAAACAAGTGCATTTTAAGTATATTTCATCTTCGAGTATTTGCTATAACGGACTGAGCACCAACTACTGAATTTGAGACATATTCACCGCAGTGACAATAAGTAACACAGAATGTACTGTGTGTTCTCCGGATAGTGGGTGGATATAAAGGAACAGAACAGAACAGAGAACAGTATTCCTTTCAAGTTTTGTTGAATTACTTCATTGGTTTCAGAGGAGAAGATGAAATTGTTAAATGCTAACGGACGATAGGCACAAAGCGATGGCAATAGCTCACACAGACCCTTAGGGTCCGGTGAGTTGAGAAAATCACGCAGTTTTGTTGAATATAAATAGGAGTAAAGCAGATCTAATTGAAAAATCGATAGAAATCTGTTTTATACCGCAAACCGCCGTGACGTGGTAAAAACGAAATTTACATCTACAGCCTAGCTGTATTAAGATTTGTACATATTATGCCTGTAATTTTAAGTCAACAGTTTATAATGTAAAATATAAAGGTATTTTCCTATTCATTCTGGATAATGTCCTCGCAAAGTGGTATTGGGTTTCGTTTACCTGTATTCAGCGAAGACAACAACGCAAAATAACTGTAAATGGACATTATTCAGAATTAATATGAAAATACCCAATAATAACACTACAGTAATAAATTCAAAAATTCTAGGAGTGAAAGATGACAAAGATGTATTTCTGTTGACATAGCAATTTTATGCCCGCTTCCTGGAGACGAGCTATTAGTTTCGAAATATTGCAATCGCTTTATTCATATATTCTTCGAGGCTTTACTTTGCGTCTGGAAGATGGTATGGAAGATATCTGGTCAAATTAAACCAAATTTGGGGTTGACTATTTTCTGGTTTCTGTAAAAGTGGTGCCCTCAGAAATGATGGCCATCCCTGCACTTCCCTGTTTAACCCAGGAAACGAGAGTTCCACTGACAAGCTCACATGTGTCAAAATCCGACATCTTGGGCCTATTAGTTGAACCAAGACCAATATCAAAAATCCGACAGCTTATTGCGGATCTGCAGAATATAATGCAACAAAATATAACAAAATTAAATCCATAAATCAAAAATGAGGAAGGAGATCCACTGACAAGGTTCATCTAACGGACAGACTGACGGGACCAAAAGAATATCCCCGCATTTTCTTCAGAAAAATGCGGGGATAACAACTGAACATTTCGACTGAAAAGTAACTTGATAATTGTTGTACATTTAAGTTCTGCACTTTAGCAGTTTCTTCAAATTATGTCTAATCATTTAAAAAAATAGTTTCAGGTTTTCACAGGTTATATAGAGTTTTTTTGTAAAGGCGGGAGCGAATATCTAGTACCGTGAGTACTCAGTAGAGGAGGGGGAGGAATGAACAGGGGGTCACTCGCTCACACCTCACACTTATCTCTCCCTTTTCGGACTCCACTCTCCTTATTGTCACCTGCCAACTAATCCTCCGAATCCCCCAATTCCCACACTTCTTTTCACCTCTTCAACTTTCCATCCTTCTTCTCTCATCTCTCGTTTTAAAGCTACATCCTCTCATTGAGTAGGTGTAAACGAATCCCAACGCGTTCAATCTATATGAGCCATCTCCCCCACGGATCCGCAAATGAATACTTAATTATCTTTGCACATTATTAAACGTCTTGATAATATCTTTTGATTCTATTAATAAATACACGTTCTCGGTACAGTTTGGCATAATAATGTATGGAACGTGAAGTTTGTCCACACAGTTTCCCTAAAATAATCGGCGGTCAGCATTACTTAGCTGCCTCGAATAAGACAGTGAACTCCCCATATCCACAACAATTTTTCTAATTTGTAATAACAATTCATTAATTTGTAATAACAATTTATTAATTTGTAATTACAATTTAGTAATTTGTAATTACAATTTATTAATTTGTAATTACAATTTATTAATTTGTGATTACAATTTATTAATTTGTAATTACAATTTATTAATTTGTAATTACAAATTAAAAAAAAATTGTGTTGTGTAAAAATAAATTTTGTTGTGTCCCTAATAAGCTTCCGTAGATTTGAAATTGTATGCTGTGCCATTCTTTTCCTTGCCACTAGACACATTCCACAAGTGGTAAGCATTTTGTATTTTCACTTCGAGCAGACGACTTATATATATGTCAGTAGAGTGCTATTTTTATACGGCACTGGGGTAATCTCCTCCTTACTTCATGTAGTTGACAATTTCAATTGTTTAGACTTAATAAGTCTTCTATTTGTATTGAAAATACATTGTTAACAACAAAAACATATACAGAATACACTTTTATAATTGTTGAATATTTTTAATGCTAGATATTGATATTGTTGTAAATGAATTGAAATGAGACATACCGAACATGTGAAATTACAATTATATATATGTTCACCGGAAAAAAACTAACTGTCGTTTGCACTGTTTGTTCTTCACATTAAACATATTGTACACACATCAAAATGAAAAAAAACATATTGTACACATATCTAGAAATATATCGATTAAAGCATTGCCTGCAACAACGGCAGTAGAATACCGAAGGAACAAGGGAAGCGATGCCTACAAAAATCGAAGTCCAAAGACATGGCAAAAACGGTAACAGATAAAACAAAGACAAAACTAGGACGTGAGACAGCTACAATGCACGGAAATAAAAAGATAACATTAAGAACTAAGGCACTCATATTGTGAACTCCCATGAAAACCGGGAGTGACATCAGGTGCTCCGGAAGGGTAAGCATGTCCTGCTCCACTAGCGACACCCGTCACACTATCAGTGAGGTATATATTGTTTTGAAAGTACTGATTTTAGGCTGATTGGAATTGTCATTTTCTAACCCTTAGACAAAACCAATAAAAATCCATGGTACGTGTTACTTCTCTAACCCTCAAACAGTACCAAGGTAAAAATTTGAAAAGCTGTTGTAAGTCTCTTAAGTATTCAAACATTAACCAGGACAAATCAGTAGCACGAACATAATAACGAAGACCAAACTAAAATCTTACAGTATGATATACAAGACAACACAAAAAACTAAAACCACTAATAGTGTGAACTCCCATTAAAACCGAGAGTGACATCAAGTGCTCCGGAAGGGTAAGCATGTCCTGCTCCTCTAGCGGCACCCGTCACACTATCAGTGAGTCAATCCGGGGTTGAGTCAAATCCGGTTATGTGAAATCCGTGAAGACGTGAAATCTAGCTAAAAATGTCCGTTTTTATTTGGGACACAGACACGTCATATCTGTCAATGATGTCATGGTGACGGCCATAGAATTTCTGAAGGGATGAAAGTAATAAAGGCTGAACAAATCCCTGACTAAGCAGCTTTTGGGACAGTGTTTTTGCTCTAACTAAAAAGTCACTGTATAAACTGCATGCCCGACAGTAACGAATCAACTGTGAAATGTACACTCCATAGGCTGGAGAGGTAGGTATATTGCTGCTCAGAAAGGGAAAGTTCACAATTGGGAAGTTAAAATCATCACGTTTGTCATACAGCTTAGATTTCAAACGTCCATTTTCGTCAATGTAAATTAAAAGATCTAAATACGAAGCTGTTGTTGAGATTAGTATACAATTTATATCATAGTTTATATAAGATTTCAATTTAAAGTACTTTTGAAATGTCAGATACATTTACCATCTTATATAGTATTATATTTTTCTCATTTTTCTACTTGTGATATTGTTGTTAATTATTTTTATATTGTTATTTCAGTGTTTATTTTCATGGCTAATAAACCACCTGAACCTTAGACGAGTTTAATCTTTTTGATGCCCAGAATCGACCTACTACA
The DNA here is from genome assembly GCA_002080025.1 of Modiolus philippinarum. NCBI lineage: Eukaryota > Metazoa > Mollusca > Bivalvia > Mytilida > Modiolidae > Modiolus > Modiolus philippinarum. The sequence goes on along the minus strand of MJUU01013522.1, from coordinate 36,492 downwards.
CTATAAAGGATGGTAGGTCATATAGTTGTAATAAGTCCAAAATCTTGACAAAGAAGCTGGTAGGATTTCCATTCAGATATTGACGAAAAGCAATTTCTCTGATTGAGTTATTGTTACTTGATGCTACGGCAAATAAGAGATTGAGTTGTCTTCTGTGAATTTCACCAGTTATAGGTATCATGCCAATGAGAAGGTAAACTGTTGAGTTTTCTGTTCTAAAGTTGGTAATGATTGTAGTTGTTTGAGCGTAGTTAAGTGAAAGCAGTCCAGATTCTCTATATCTTTGTTTTGAAAAATTTATAGCTTCCAGACCATACAATAGTCTTGGTTTTTGAATTAAGGTCATTTGTCCCATGTACGCCAGTCTTAATTAATGAGTACAGTGTTCTTCTTGCTAGTGAAATTTTATCAGAAATGTTTATTTTTGTTTCATCAAATGACTCCCGTTTTAGTCCAAAATGAGTTGTACATGCTCCTGTTACCCAGTTGAAATTTATTGGCATGATGTATATTGTTCATAACTCTTTGTTTACTTTTGCCTTTAATAATGGCGTTACTTTTGGTAGGATGAATTTGGAAACGATTACTACATGCATAGTTGTAAACTGCATCTAGCATTTCTTGCATTTCCTGGTTGTCATTGGATAATAAAACAATATCGTCAGCACAGTTTGGACAGCCTACAAATGTTGATCCTATTGAAATACCAAGATTGTGTTTTTCTGTATTTTTCTCCAACTTTGGAGCACCGGATATCCGGTATAATCAACATGAACGTAAAATCATTGATTCCTTCACCATAGGCCCTTTCACAATAACTGCGGTCCTACGAGTTCCCCAAAAATGACGTTGTATGATAATAAATCAAGACGTCACATACATTATGACGTTGCATTTTACCCTCTCAAAGGCATATGAGCGCATGTGCAAAATTCAGGACCGCAGTTATCGTGAAAGGGTCTATTTTTTTTCACTTTATCCATAGGGTTACGTTTTCAAGGATTAAAAAAAAATCCAATGCCGAAAAGTTCATGAGTTTTGGTCTACCCCAAAAATTGTCCTTAGATTAATATCATATCTAAATTTCAGGAATTTCTACAGGCCCCTTTTCCTTGACAGCCCACAACATTAGGGTACTGAAGTTGAAAAGTCCAGAGAGTTCCGAAATTGAACATAAATTGAACATAATTCTACGTGGCCTTACTAAAAGTTCCTTATAAAAAATCATGAGGACTTTTTTCTTCAATACATTTGAAGTCTCAGCTCGCCTTAAAAAAGATTAAGAAATTTAAAATACAAAAGAAAAAAAAATTAAGAAAAAATGCACCAAAATACTAGGAACTATACCACGAGAAAAGGAAGAAGATAACTGTGTACTCGTATCTAATAGACAGCTTGAATTTGTCGGAAGTAGTGAAACGTGTCACCCTAGAACACCTGTCCTCCCATGGAGCCAATGTTAAAATCCCGAAATTATACCCGTTTATGCAAATGAGCTTATTAACCGCGCCCATTTTCCTTATATGGTCATAAACCCTACATCCAAGCGTCACAGACGCCACGGTAGAGCACCGTGAGCGTAGCGAAATGGTGCGAGAGTGGTGTGACGATTGGGGCGGGGCAACCGGATTCAGTTTTCTAACCCTAACCCTTTCTATTTTTATTCTATTTTGATGCCTTCTCTCGTGTTGCTTGAATAACCATTGCGAATAGAAGTTTTATTCTTTGTATATGTACTTTATCCCAACTTAATCACTCTGATATATCTTTTGTTCAATACATCAATCTTTTCTATGTATTTTCTGTACTTTTGTTTAACATATAATCTTAACCCAACCGTTGCATTGGTATCGATTTGTCTTCATGTCTGTTGACATTTTTTAAAGAGAATTGCCCATAAATGCCCATAAATGTTGGTTAAATTTAAATATTTGAAAATGAATGAAAATACTTTTTATTTAATTTTTAGCTCACCTGGCTATGCCAGGATGAGCTTTTGCCATCACTTGGCGTCCGGCGTCCGTCGTCCTTCCGTCGTCCGTCGTCTGTCCGTCCGGCTTAAACTTTTCATTCAAAGATCTTCTCCTCTGAAACCACTGGGCCAATTGAAACCAAATTTGGTCAAATAGTCCTTGGGTGGTCCCCTTCAAAAAAAGGTATCCGGCAGGTCCGTACCTCATCCAAGATGGCCGCCAGCGGGGAACATAGTTTTAACATTGGACCCTATGGAAATTACATTCAAAGATCTTTCTCTCAGAAACTACCAGTCCAATTAAAACCACACTTAGTCACAATGGTCCTTAGATGGTCCCTTCTAAAAAAAAGTATCCAGCAAGTCCGTACCTGATCAAAGATGGCCGCCAGCGGGGAACATAGTTTTTACATTGGACCCTATATGGACAGTCAAAGATCTTCTCCTCAGAAACTGCCAGTCCAATTATAACCAAACTTAGTCACAATGGTCCTTAAATAATCTTTCCCAAAACAGGTATCTGACAAGTCTGTACCTCATCCAAGATTGCTGCCAGCGGGGAACATAGTTCTAACATTGGACCCTATGGAAAATACATTCAAAGATCTTCTTCTCAGACACTACCAGTCCAATTAGAACCAAACTAAGCCAGAATGGTCCTTAGATGGTCCCTTCCAAAAATTGTATCTGGTAGGTCCATACCTCATCCAAGATGGCCACAATCTGGAACATAGCTTTTACATGAGCCCTATTAATTTTAAGGGGAACCTCTGCCCAAATGTTTTAATTCTTATTTGAATTGTTGTCTGAATGTTTCAATTTCAGCATTATGTATTGCCTTGATTATAAGGGGAACCCCTTCCCAAGTTTTTTTACATTGGCCCTATTAATTTGAAGGGGAACCTTTGCCCAAATTTTTGAATTTTTATTTGAATTGTTGTCTGAATGTTTCAATTTCAGCGTTATGTATTGCCTTGATTATAAGGGGAACCCCTGCCCAAATTTTTATACCCCCAGATCGAGGATCGGGGGCATATTGTTTTTGTCCTATCTGTGTGTCTGTGTCTGTGTGTCTTTCTGTGCGTCCGAAACTTTTACCTTGGCTATAACTTTTGAACTGTTTCAGATAGAACTTTGATACTTGGCATGTGCATAGGTCTAGTCAAGAGGAACAGAAATATGCCAAAAAAATTAGGTCAGGTCAAAGGTAAAGGTCACAGATGTCAAAAAGGGGTGAAATTGGCCGTTTTCACATATTTGACTGTAGAATCCTTATTATTTATCCTATTGAGACGGGGTTTGTTTTGTTATTGCTAATAAATTTGCGCAACTGCAATATGCAGACAGATTTGAGGTACCATTTACCGTTTTCAGAATCAAGAGGCTCAAAGGTGGACAAATGGAAAAAAAATGATTTTTTAAATTTTTTGTCCGATCTTGGTGCATTATTTTTTGCAGGGTTTCTTATGGCATGTTTAAACAGATACATTTAACAATTAAAACCATTTCAATAAACAATAGACCCTAAGGGGCTTCATCTGTTTCCGAATAAAGGGGATTAATTGGTTTTTTAGCTCACCTTGCTATGCCAGGGTGAGCTTTTGCCATCACTTGGCGTCCGGCGTCCGTCGTCCGTCCGTCGTGAACTTTTCATTCAAAGATCTTCTCCTCTGAAACTACTGGGCCAATTGGAACCAAACTTGGTCACAATGGAAGTAATATGTTATATTACCCAACTCCCCCACCGACTGTTTTTTCGTACCTCAAAAATAGTCGGTACTGGAGTTGGGTAATATTACATATTACTATTGTGTTTAAAAAAAAACATCCTGAAAGAGAAAATAGTTACACAGAAAAAGTTATAAAAAAATTTTTGACCCCCCCTCCCCCCCAAAAAAATCCGGAAGTTCAGCAATTAAAGAATTACTGGGTAAAACACAATAAAGAAAAAAAATAATATGAATTACGGAGTAATACACAATAAAGAGAAAAATAATATGAATTACTGGGTAATACACAATAAAGAAAAAATTATATGAATTACCGAGTAATACACAATAAAAAATTAACATATAAACATAAAAAAAATTAAAATATGAATTACCGAGTAATACAAAATGAAAGTTAGATAACTCTGTCGTGAAAGTTGTATTACCCGGTAATTGTCAATAAACAGCCAGTTTATTATGTACTGACATCGCATTGATTTTTGTTGATTACAATACGCTATTTAATAGGACATGAGTTTTAAATAGACTACTTCTACATTTCAATTTAAATGACAAACCAAGCGAACTGTATATCAATAATGAATGCGTAATTGGATTGTTGATGTTTAAATGTATAAACCTGAGATTTAAATGGCTCCGTATGTTTTTTATGTCTTGCCTTTTTGTTTGTCATGTCAAACGAAAATTTTGTTTAAACTGTAATTAACAAATTAATGCCTTAAAAATGAAGCAACCAACAGCCCCAAATTTATATCCAGAATTACCTATAGAAGATGGACAAAATTATAGATTACAAAAAATAACAGAAATAGGAAAAAACGTTAATAAATGAAAGAGATAAACGTAAATCACTATACAAGAAATATAAACGAGGAGTTAATGCAACGGATGGTGTCGATACAAGTCTAATTTCAATATCTGTTGTTTTAGCAGGTGTAGGAATTGCAGTTCCTTTTTTACTTCCCATACAAATTACAGCTGTCGCGTGTGGAGGTTTAGGTGCTTGTGTTAAACTTATTAGACGTAAACTTACAACAAAATCGAAGAAACATTACGAAATTAAAACAATGGCAGAATGCAAGTTGAATAGTATAAAAAAAAATAATTTCAAAATCTTTAACTGATGGGCAAATAAATGAAAATGAATTTAAATTAGTTTTAGATGAAATAGAAAAATATAATGAAATGAAAGAAAATATACGCACAGAACAAACACAAACAAGAATAAATGATGAAGAAATTGATTGAAGAAAGCAAGAGTAAGAAATGAATTAAAAAAAAAAATGGAAAATTTCTAATTTTCTTTAATAAAATTACTATAGTAAATGACCCTCCACCAAAATATGAATAAAAATTTTTAATTAAAAAAAAAAGCTGAAGGAGGTTTTGAAGTTTATGATAATCATGCATTTGAAGATGATTATAATGAAGAAGAAAAAGAAACCACTTTACAAAATAAAAAAGATTTTGAAAGTACAATAACCAAAGAAATTGAAGAATCAAAAAAATTATCAGAAAATGATGCTAAAATTCGTAATATGGAAACGACAAAAAAAAAATGGTAAAAAGATTTTATAATGAAAATAAAGAAGCAGTACGTAATAAAAATGAAGAGGATTTCTTTGTTAAGAATAATGATTATGGAAGACCTATGTTATATGTAAAAATTGAATATGGTGATATATTTCCATTAACACATTACCATACAGGAGTATTAGAATTTTATAAATTTAGTTATCTTAAAAATCTACATCGTATTAATTTGATCAGAGATGTTTTAGGTGTAGATGATTATAAACTTTCTGAAGGAATAAAAGAAAGTAGAGCAGAGCCTCATGGAAAGAACGATAGGCCGAACCCATGGAGCGTAGCAAGTCGTAAAGACAATACCATAGAAAATATTTCTTTACATGAAATAACTTCCGAACAAGATACGGAAAAACTATTAGAAACATCCAGAAATGCAGAAAAATCTGTAAAAGAAATATTAACATCATTTGATAAAGAAACGCAAACAAAAGTAGATATGAGAGAAATGAATGGTTTATTGGAAGCAAATACAAAAAATGAAGAAGAGATTGCAAATCAATTACCAAGACTGTATGAAATAAATAGAACAATAGAAGAAAAAAAGAAAGAATTAAGATTAGCTAAACTAGAAAAAAAATGAAGATAAAATAAATAAATTAAAAAAAGACTTGATAGATTTGGAAATTAGGAGAAATGGAATATTACAGGTAATTAATATTAATAGAGATAAACTACGTAAACAGTTAAATAGAATTAAAGAGACAATACGTAAAATATTAAACGAAGACACAACATTAAGGGAAAGAATTATAACATTATTCAGAGAACAAGGAATAACAATAGTTAGTGTTTTAACTGCTTTTGGATTGATTATTGATGTTATTGTTGAGGCAATTATTCCTTCTGGTAGTGGAAGTAGTCCTCCACCTCCCACATATAAAACAGATGCAAAAGATTGGATAAAAAAACAATTAAAAAATCTTGGGAAACTATTAGCTAAGCTTGCAGAAAAATTAGCAGCTGCATTGCCAGGAATTATCGGTGCTATTGTGTCTTGGTTGTTAAATGCAACAAAAGACGTAGTAAATTGGTTTGCAAACAATTTATGGGCTTTACTTGTTTTGGTTGTAGGTTTATTGTATGCTGCTGCTAGGGAATATTTAAAAAAATAAAATTAAATTAATAAACCTTATAAATGATTATTCCTACCATACCTAATACAAGACTTCCAAATAATATTGCTTGTTTATTTTCTTCATGTTCTATATTTGGTTTATCTTGAACAAATTTATTAGAAGGTTTTGGATTATCATGAACAAGTTCTGGTAAAGATTTTTTTGTTTTTGTTCCATCTAATTTATCTAAAGAATGAGAAAAATGTTTATATTTATATCATCGTTAAAGCCTAGTTTTTGATCTTTTGTTGCGATTACAATTTTGTTGTTATAAACAACAATTGTTCCAATTTGTAATCTCATATCACTTGGAGACATATATAACCCAATACCATAGACATAATTAACTTGACTCCGAGCGAATTTTAATACTCGTTCATAATGAGAAATCTGAGAGGGTAAATCTATGGAATTAATAATAGCATCTTGAACGTTTGCTAAGAATTGTTTTTGAGCATCAAATCCTGTACCTATTTTTAGTATATCTACACGTGTTTGAGATTGTGCTCCTAATAAAGCCCACACACAAGTTCTAATACTTTCATTAATACGTTCAATACCTACTTTTGTAAAACCTTCTGATTTGTCTAGAATAAATGTTGTCCAAGCCATATTTATATCTATTGTATGCTTAACTGAATCGTTTATATTTAATAATGGTCCATTCTGAGAATGATTCATTCTATATTCAGCACTCGGTTTATAGTATTCAGTAAAACTTCCTAAACCATGACAAGATGTTTCTAATTTTTGTCTCAAATCTGTATGAGGTGAAATTTGAAATTCATTACATATTTTTTGATATGCCGCTTTATCATAGGGATTTTTTTTATAAAAACAGAAAGAAGAATCTGTTGGTAAAGGTGATTTAAGTTCTTTTTAAGATTCTGGCAATACAATAATTTAAATGAAACATATAAACCGTTTGGGTTAGATTTGAAGTGTTTTTTTATATGATCATCATAAGAAACACCACATCCTGTACTTGCACACCAGACTGCAAAGTTTAACTGACATTGCCACCAATCAAACGAAGAATGAATCCATGTATTCCATAGTTCGTTGGTGTGTAATGGTGGGTTTTGATATTTTTGAAATAAATCGGGAAAAGTTGTTTCAAAATTCTCTTTTTGATTTACAAATATTAATTGATTAACAAGGATTATATCTTTTTCAGAATATTTAGTGTAAGGATTATACGATGCATTAGGATTATATTTAAATTCTTTCTTCATTTTTTACCCTAAAAATGTACCATGCTATTTCAAATATTGATAAAACAATAAACTTACTTACTTACATTGATAACAGAGAGGGAAATAAACGTATAGGTTTAAAATATATAACATATTGCGTAGGTTGGGATAATATTTCAGATGAACATATAAAAAAAAACTGGGGAGAGACCCATTAAACTTAGAGATGGTTATTATAGTTTCAAACAAATAGCGGATTTATTTATAAAAGAAAATATTGAATTGTCCGTAAAAATGAAACAAATGGTATTGATTTAATAACCACTCCTGTTGAATTAAAGATAAGTAAAAGTTTAAGATATATGTTAGGATTTAATAAAACAAAAATATTCACACTCAATGAAAAACATTATAGAAAGAGACCCATAGATTTTGCTATATATAAATCATTGTATTTACATTTAGAACATGTAAGCACTTTTTATAATTATCTTGATGGTGCTCCGAGTACATTATTGGCTGTTATTCCCGTTGAAAACAAAGAGTTTGGAGATGTTATAACAACGAGATTTGAGCATCCAGAATATAAATGTTTAGTAAATGATGTTATAACAGAATTCAAATTAGAAATTAGAGATGAGTATAATAAAAAAATAAGTGATAGTTTACCAATTAATTGTGTTTTAGAAATTATTTAAAATTTTTATAATAAAAATGAGTATATTTGGAGTTAAAAAAAACACGTAGATGCATCGGAAATATTAAAAATGAGAAACGAGCTTCAAGTAATGGAAATTAATAATAATTTATTATATAACAAAATTATAAATATACCAGACAGAAACACAATATGTATATTCGCTGGTATTAATGGCCCTTTGAAATTTAATCAAATGTTTAATTTTGGCACTGGTGGAAGCGAATATATTATTAATTATCCAGGTCAAATATTAGGTCTTAGTTTAATAAGTCTAAAAACAGGAAAAGATGGTTTAACTGTCATGGTAAGTGTTAATGATAATTTAACTAATGATGAAATAGAATTGGATGATTCTGTTTATGAATATCATAAATATAAAAACTTTGAAAAACCTTTATATGTTAAGGCTGGAGATAGAATAAGTTTTATGAGTAAGAGTGATAGTCCTTTATGTATCAATACTCTAGTATCAGCGGTAATTGAATTATTTTTATAAACTATATTTTTATCCCTTAAAAATGGAGTCTTACGGAGAAAAATTAAATCCTTACAGAAAATTAAGAGAACAATTTGGTGTGAAAGGAATTCGTCAAAGTGTCGTAATAACTAACAATCCTCCAACTATTGATCAAAATCAACAGTTATTAGTGAGATTTTCTAATCTAAGTAGTAATGATGTTATTGTTCCTGGAACAACCAGGTTAGCTTTCGAAATAGAACTCAAATCTACAGACGACAATGCAACTATTTACCAAAATATAGGAAGAGCAATAGTTAAAAAAAAAACAATTCGAATAAGTGGTAATGAAATTATGTCTATTGATGATAGCGATATTTATCATTGTTATGTTGATTTGTGGAAATCAACAACTGAACGTTAAAATATGGCATATCAAGGTATTGGTACTGAAAACATGTTAAAACATAGAGTTGGAGCAGGAGATAAAACAGAAAATGTAGGAAATAAAGCAATTGCAACAGCCTATGGTTCAAGATTTTGTATTCCACTTGACTTTGAACTATTAGAAACGCACATGCCTTTTTATCAATCAGGTCTTGGTGATAGACTTGAATATGAACTTATATTTAATAATTATAGTAATGTCATCAAATCAGCAACAGATTCATCTGCAAGTTATACAATAAAAAACAATTGTTTAGAATTTGATATGGTTTCTGACAGTAAATTAGCAAGACAAATAAGACAGGAAGTTGATGGTAAAATGGTTATCTTATACGACAGAATATTAAGACATAGAAAAATAACCAAAAACAAAAAAGATACATTGTGGAATATTAATCTTAATGTTCCAGCTAAAAGTATGAAAGGTATTTTAATGTTGTTTGAAGACCCCGAAAGAACAAGTACAGAGACTTATTATAATCCTGAAATAACAAAAGTAGAAATGACAATAGAAGGTGTTCCAAATCAATTATATAGTCAAGGAATGAAAGCGTATCAACATTGGGATGAAATAAATAGATTCTTTGCTTTAAATTCAAAACGAGATAAAGAAACAAATATACCCGCAAAAAATTTAAATTTATCCTATACTACATTAGAAAATACTTAACAACTAATTATGCTTTATGGTTAGATTTACATTCAACAGATGATAACTCACTACACGGTTCAGGTAGGAGAATCGAAAATGCCTCTGAAGGTATTACCATTCAAATAATGAAAAAAGAAGGAGCTGATAAACCGATAAATGTTTATATTTTTGTTATACAAGACGCACAAATTAATTTTGATGATGGAAGATTTAAAGAAGTAAATTATTAAGCGAACAGTTTATTTAATTATTAAAAAAAATGGAATTACCAAAATACCCCCATTGTGCTATTATTTGTGGTCAGACAGGCTGTGGAAAAACAGAATTTGTTCTTGATTTATTAGAAACAGAATATCGTCAGATATTCGAATATATAGTTATACTTTGTCCAACTATTCAATGGAACGAGGCATATAAAAATCGTGAATGGATCGGTGATGTTAGAAAACCAAAAACAAAAAAAAATTTGATAATTCTTAATCCTACTCTCAATAACGGAGAAGAAAAATTACAAGAATTATTAAGGATATTTTTTAAGAAATACGCTGGTCATCCAACATTATACATTACAGATGATTGTAGCGCAACAAAACAATTAACAAAGAAAAGAGATATGCTGTCTGAACTTGCATTTTCAGGGAGACATGCTAAACAATCAGTCTAGGTAATTTCACAAAGATATAATTCTGTGCTAAAAGATTTAAGAGAACAAACAAAATGGTTGTGCATGTTCTATACGCAAGACAGAGACAGTTTTGATAAATGTTTAAGAGCACATGATGTTATTCCCACTTAAGAAGAAAGACAAAGAATAAAAGAAGAATTTAAAAAAAAAGAAACATCGTAAATTAATATTAAAGACAGACCAACCTACTGGATATTGGGTAATTGATTAGAGTTAATTAAATTTTATTTCTTTAAAAATGAAGAGAGAAGAATTTGAAAAATTGTTAAAAAAAACAAAAAGATCACAATACACAAAAATGGACCGACTTAGAAATTGATAAAATTTACAAAATCACTGATTATAAATATGTTAATACATGTTTTGGTAAAAACGTAATTTTATCTGTCGAAAATAATGGTTAAGTTTGGTGTCCTTCTCATCTCGCTGAAAAAATAGAAAACAAACATACTCCTTTTTATGTAAGACCACTCGGTTTGAAAACATGTAAAAATAATAAAAAAAATAAATATCATGCTTATGATTTAGTATTTCCAAATAATAAAAAAACTAATGCTTAAGAAATGCTTAAGTAATGCTTAAGTAATGTTTGAGAAATGCTTAAGAAATGCTTAAGAAATGCTTAAATTATAAAGCAATGCTATTAGAAATACTAACAATTATAACAAACACTGCAGTATTATCATTAGTTGGTTATTTTGTATTTAGTTTTTTTAAACTTAAAACTAAAATATATTAAATGAGCACTGAAGAATTTTTAAGAGATGATAATATTGAAAACATAGATTTTGATTCGAACGGATGTGATAATGACAAACAAGAAAAAAAACGTGAAAGATTATCAGCCGTTGTTGCTGGTGGGGGTAGTAAGCAATATCTGGGCAAAGAATTACAATTGGCAGAAATTGATACAATGACACCAGAACAAATACACAAATTATATTGTAAATATGAAGCAAGATAGGAGCTAGTATGACAAAGACATTAGGAAACTCTTTTATTAACTTATATGTCATGGGTGTATCAAAATATTTCAACGTTGTTAATCCACCAAATTTAATGCAAGACTTAGGGGAAGATCCTTTTATCAATCACGCTTTAACTAATGTATGTTGTGAACTGTACTATAGATATGGGATGTATCTTTTTGCAATTTTAACAACAGCAAGACATATTGATTTCCAAAAAAAAAGACGAAAATAATGACATAAAAAATGACGAGTGAAAATGAAAATAAAGAAGAAAACAAAAAAGAAAACAAAGAAGAAATAAAAGAATCTAGCGATCGAAGCGAACGGTCCCCTTCTAAAAAACCTCAACAAAAAAATCCAAAACGAGTAGCCGCTGGTAAGAAAGGTGTAGAAGCAAGAAAGCTAAAAGCTGAAATAAAAAGAAAAGAAGCAGAAAAATTAAGAAAAGAAAACATAGAATTAAAACAAGCTGGTGAGATTCAAATAACAAAAGATACAGATTCGTTTCATCATCAATGTCCAACAAACAAACAAAATTGGAACATATTACCACTATGTTTATCAATTGGGGTAGCAGGTGGATTGGGGTTGTTTTTTATAAACAAAGAGAAAAACCAGAAATCATGTTAGGTAAAGAAAAACCAAGCGAGCAAATCCCTTTAAAAAAAACAAAAAAAAAAGAAATTGACCCGTTTGAAATTAACTAATTTTATTTTTTTTAAATGGGGGAAAAAAATAGATACAATTATAGACGTGTTAATTTTTTCAGCGTTATATTTAGGAATTATAAATAATTTTTTAATGTTATGTGAATCATATAAAAAAGAAATAAAAGAAGAATTAAAAAAAGAAATAGAAGAAAAAATAAAACATGATAAATTTGAAAAAGAAATAGAAGAGGAAATAGAAGAAATAAAAAATTAAAAAAAATTAAAAAATTAAAAATTTGATATATAAAAATGGCAACACCAAAAGACGGAAAATAAATAGCAAATATGTTATATCATGCTGGAGTGGAAACATTGTTAACAGTTGGATATGCGGAAATAGGTAAAAAAGTATTTAGAAGGTCAGCACCCAAAGTAGATTTTAACATGAATGATATTTTTATGTTATCCATTGATATACTGCTTGCAATGGCAACAAAAGACATGTTGATTAAGCAAGGCATTATACCTGCTGATATAATGAAGTAATAAACAAAAAAATGAATATTTTATTTTATTTTCTTAAAAATGGCAAGTGCTTTAGCAATGATGTTAGGAGGAGCAATGACGAACGCTTTGGCATTTTCTGGTAGTAATTATTTATTTTCACATATGGGTAGTGACGCGAATGAAGAAAAAATAAGACATGATAAAGCTATAGAAAAATTAGAAGAAGAAACAGAAAAATGGAATAAAAAAAGCATTCAAAGATTAGATTATATTAATGAACAATTAAAAAAAGAAAATCATGCTGTTCAAACTTATGAAGATGTTGATCAAGCTATGAGAGAATATTATAATGTTACGGGTGGTAACCGATTAAATATACCTTCAAATTCAGTTTTAGATCTTAAACCAGCATTAAGTGATTTTTATACTCCATCAGAAGATCAGAAAAAAAGAGAGATTGCGTTTGTTATAGGAGGTATGGCATTAACTGGTTTTATTGCTTGGAAATTAAAATAAATTAAAACGATAAGGTTGTGTATCTATTCCGTTATCATAGATATATCTCTTATCATCAAAGGGGGATAACCCAATTTTAATCATCTCATTTAGATATATTTTATGTTTCTTATGTACTATATTAAACATTGTTTTATGAATTTTTTTTTTTTTCAAATAAACAACTTTTATATGATTCAGAATTTAATTCTTTTTTAGTTGTTTTTTTTATCCCTTTGCTGTACATTTAAATTCAACTTTGCTTAAATCTATATATTCATATCCATACATTTTGCTTCTTATTCCAATAAATTTTGTCATTATTTTTCCTCCTAATTCATCTTTAAATTTACATATTACCTTTTTATTTACAGTTGAATACAAAGGATGATCTTTTGGATAATTAGATGTATCTAAATTTTCTTTTATTTTTTTTTAAATCAGAGTATAGATCTTCTGTGAATATATTTAATACAAATGCGTCCGTGTCGGAATATAAAATTTCATTATTTGGAAAATATTTTTCAATAATATCATAATAAAATTTATACATTACTAATTTTGAATAATCTAAAATACACATTCCTAAATAAATAGGTTTATTAAAATACATTGATTTTTAATTTAATAATACTGCTTTAAAATTATCATTGAAATCTATAATATCTTTTAGATTATCTTTCGATGCTAATCTTTTAAGATCTTCAGGAGTATATGCTAAATCTACTAAACATCTATTAGAAATATCCTCCATTGTTTTTCCGTAAAAAGAATTATTCATTAATTTCCAGGAATCTTTTTCAAAATCATTTTCTGCTTTTGCTCTAATGCTTGTATTGAAATCAATATAATCTTTTAACCACTTTTTATGATTAAAGGATATTATACTATGATTTTTTGTTACTTTTATTCCAAGAGAAATGTAATATTTGAGAATATCATAATGTACAATGTACTCTTTCTTATCATGAAGATCTAAGATTATTTTTTCAACGTCTCCTAATTTAGTATTATGTTGTTTTAAAAAATCTCTTGAATAATCTGATATTTCTTTTTCTTTTATATTTCTTAAAACTGGCATAGGTGGATATTTTCTTAATTTGAATTTTGTTTGTGGATCATATTCTAAATCCACTTTAAAAATCATTGCCTTTTCTTCATTACATTTATCTAAATTATAGTTTATATCTTTATCTTCATCTTCCCATTTAAAATTTCCAGTCGGAAGTTTTTTTGACATCCCACCAGCATATAAATTATTAGCATCTATATAAAAAAGATAATTTGGATTATCTAATTTTTCTTTATTAGTAAATTTATTATTTGCTTCAACATAACGTTTTCCTAATACCCCTGAAAATCCGCCTCTAATAGCTTTTTTAATCATATTTAACATATCTATATTATTTATCAAATCTAATTTTATTCCGGTATATCTTAACCCTGCATTCCATGATAAACCAGGTGCTGAATAACAATAAGCTGGATCTATTTCATAATATTTTAAACATAAATCTCTAAAATTCTCTCAAATACATCGGTTAATATTGACACAACTAGTTTTTGATAAAGCATTAAGTTATCTTTAAATGTTTCACAATATCTATCAAATATCTTTTTTCCATGATTATATTCTTTATCTGATATATGTTTTTGATTCAATATAGAATAAAATTCTTTTTTTATCTGGGAAAAATTTATTTTTTGATTTCTCTAAAGAATCAAAATAATCATATGGAAATACACCTTTAAAACTTCTTTCCCATTTCTTTTCACTTTCGTTATACTCATGATATTTTAAATCTTCAAATAAAAGATTTGTATAATACTCAATTAATTTTTCGTCTCTTTCTTCATGCATTTTCATTTCTTTACTAAATTCATTATTATAAAATCCAAATAATTGATTTTTAACATGAATAAATAATTCTATTTTAAGTATTTTATATTGATCATCTTTTAGTGTTTTAGATAAGTTATCTATACTACTCAGTAAAAATCTCATACTATCTTTAAAAACTAACTTAAAATATGTATCCTTAAATGTTATTGATATGTAATTTTCACTATCCGTTGGTAATACCTTTACTTTATTGTATTTTTTTTCATGTTTTAGTAGTTCTTCTGTTAAAAAATGGAAGTCATATTCGCTCCCGTTATGGAAAAAAAAATTGGAAATTGTTTTCCATTACTAGATTCTAATCTATTACAACTAGAGCAGGAAATTCCTCTAAATTGACCTGATAAATGGTTATGTTCAATTATTTTTCTTTTCTTTCTAATTCCTTTTTACACATATAACAACAATCAGAAGTATTATATTGTTCTTCTTTTTTCTCTTTTGATATCTTAAATTTCTTTTCTGCATGATAATAAGCCCATTTAATTTTATCTTTATAATGTAAACATGTTTTAACAAAATCTTCTTCAGCATTTTCATTAGGTTCATGGTTAATATTTTTATTTGGTATAACATTAGGATATTGAGAAACTAATTGTAAATTATAAGAAACTACTTTTTGTTATTGTAAATTTATTGTATTATCTTTAAAAGATAATTTAATGTTTTCTCTTTTTATTTTATTTCGTAGATTATTAATATCAATCTTTCTCCTTTTAAGTTTATTCATTTCACAATATTTATTTATTTCATAATCACTTATTTCTATGGGTCTTTCATCTTTAACCCATTTATCGAAAATTTTATCTATCAACTTATTAAAATGTTTTTCAATATATTTTTCTTTAATTTTATCTATATATTTTTTTGTTTCTCCATTATTTATTTTATTATTAATAAATTTATGATAAACTAATTTTGCTCTTTTTTTAGTTAACTCTCCTTCTTTTATTATTTTATTAATAATCATATTTTTTATTTTTGAATTAACATTATGTGATTTACTTTTTATTCTTAATTTATTAATTTGTTTCCGAAGATCAACATCCATATAATTTAACTTTATATTAATTGCTTCAAAGTCCGCATATCCAACAAATGGTAGTTTTAATTTAAAATGATGATTTTTAAATTCACACTTACTTCCTTCTTAGGGCATTTTATATTTACATATAATAGGTTTATAACATAATCTCTGTCTTTAAATTCACTTCTATATTTTGGATATATATTTCGTAAAGTATTTTCTTGATTTAATTTATTAAATTTTTATCATCAGGATCAAAAAGTTCTTTTTCAATTCCAAATACATTTATGGCTATATTTGTATTTTGTTTTTCAAATGTTTTAATTGAATTTATACTTATTGGAAATTTAATATTTTTTGTATTAATATTATCTAAAAAAGGTTTATAAATTGATGCTCTTGCGGGGTTTTTATTCATTTTTTTTTAAATGTATCGGAATATTCTTTATGTTCATCAGGTTTTTCTTTTAATTTATATAGTATTCCTGCAATTACACTATAAGCAAAGCAGTAGTTATCATTGTTTTGCATATCTAATAAACTATTAAATTTTATTCCCAAATCAAAATAAGATGAACCGTTTATACTTCTTACTCTAACAGCTTTAACTTCTGTGTTTTCTATTTCATAAAATATTAAACCAGATTCTTTTCCCTGATGTTCTTCTTCCCATACTTTATAATTTTTTATAATAGAATTATATATTTTATTAAATTCATTTTGTGCGTTAAGTCTTATGAATCCACTATTATAATGTCTTTCTATTTTTTCAGCGTCTATAGCTATAGGTTTTGAATAAATAGTTTTTATAATAAGATTAAATTTCACATTAGGAAATGATAAAACTAATCTTTTAACATCTGGTTTAATCTTTTTAAAATAATAATCTATATTAACACCACTTTTGTTGATAAGCTCTTTAACATTATTTTTTATTAGAGCCCATTTTTAATTAAGTAATATTCACGTCGATAATTAGGATTCCTAAGTATAAATTCTTGATAAGATTGTTTATATTTTTCTTTATGTTTAATATAATGTAAATGTTTTATAAGTTAAAGACATTGTTTACATGCACTTTTAACTCCCATTGGTTTATCCTTTGCTTTATAATATTCACTTAGTAACTTGTATTCTTTACATTTCGTACAGATTTTTCCTTCTGTCATTTTTAAGAGAACAATTTTAGTTATTTAAAAATGGTGTTCACAAATCTAACAAATAAATTAGCAGATGAATTACATCGCAGGGTTGTAAACGTTTTTCCTAAAAGACGTGTTTATGTCAATTCAATAGATGAAACATGGGCAGTTGATTTAGTAGATATGCAAAAATATTAAAAACAAAATAAACACTATAAATATTTATTAGCGGTTATAGATGTATATAGTAAATATGGATGGTTAATTCCATTAAAAAACAAAACAGGAGTAACGGTAAGTGAAGCATTTAAAATTTTATTTAAGGAAAGAAAACCCATATATATATGGTCAGATAAAGGCTCGGAATTTTATAATCGACAGGTAAAAGAATTGTTAAAAGAAAATAACATAAAATTATATTCAACCGAAGACGAAGAAAAATCTAGCGTAGTAGAACGCTGGATAGGAACAATGAAACAACATATGTATAGATACTTTACAGCCTATGGAACATTTAAATATTATGATGTATTAGATAAATTGGTTAAAAACTATAATAATACAGTGCATTCTTCAATTAAAATGACACCAGTTGAAGCAAGTAAATTAAAAAATCAATCAAGAGTGTATAAAAATTTATATCCAGAAAAAGATTTAATCCAGTCAAAAAAACCTAAATTCAAAGTAGGTGATCGTGTGAGGATAACAAAAAAGAAAGGTCAATTTGAAAAGGGTTATACAACTCGCTGGAGAAGAGAAATATTTGTAATTGAAAAAGTTTTAAATACAAACTCTATTACTTATAAAAAAAAAGATTTAAAAGGCGAAGAAATAATAGGTTCTTTCTATAGTCAAGAATTACAGATGACTCAATTTTAAAAATTTTTATACTGTGTTAGACCCGCAATAAGGGTGTTAAATTCGATGTACTCCCGGGTAATTAAAAATTTTTATAACTTTTTCTGTGTAGCTTTTTAACACCTCTGGCTGTTTTTTTTTTGGGAGGGGGGTTCAAAATTTTTTTATAAGTTTTTCTGTGTAACTATTTTCTCTTTCAGGATGTTTTTTTTTTAAAACACAATAGTAATATGTAATATTACCCAACTCCACTACCGACTATTTTTGAGGTACGAAAAAATTGTCGGTGGGGGGAGTTGGGTAATATAACATATTACTAATGGTCCTTAGATGGTCCCTTCCAAAAAAGGTATCCGACTCGTTCGTACGTCACCCAAAATGGCCGCCAACGGGGAACATAGTTTAAACATTGGACCCTATGGAAAAGACATTCAAAGTTCTTCTTCACAGAAACTACCTGTCCAATTATAACCAAAGTTAGACACAATGGTCCTTAGATGGTCCCCTCCAAAAAAAGATATCCGACAGGTCCGTACCTAATCCAAGATGGCCGCCAGCGGGGAACATAGTTTTAACATTGGACCCATATGGGAAAGATATTCAAAGATCTTCTTCTCAGAAACTACCAATCCAATTATATCCAAACTTAGTCACAATGGTCCTCAGATGGTCCATTCCAAAAAAGGTATCCGGAAAGTCCGTACCTAATCCAAGATGGCCACCAGCGGGTACATAGTTGTAATATAGGACCATATGGGAAAGACATTCAAAGATCTTCTTCTCAGAAACTACCAGTCCAATTATAATCAAACTTAGTCACAATGGTCCTTAGATGGTCTTTCCCAAAAAAGGTATCCGACAGGTCTGTACCTAGTCCAAGATGGCCGCCAGCGGGGAACATAGTTTTAACAATGGACCCTATGGAAAAGACATTCAAAGATCTTCTTCTCAGAAATTACCTGTCCAATTATAACCAAACTTAGTCACAATGGTCCTTAGATGGTCCCTTCAAAAAAGGTATCCAGCAGGCCTGTACCTAATCCAAGATGGCCGCCAGTGAGGAACATAGTTTTAACATTATACCCTATGGGAAGGACATTCAAAGATTTTTTTCTCAGAAGCTACCCATCCAGTTATAACCAAACTTAGTCACAATGGTCATTAGATGGTCCCTTCTAAAAAAGGTCTCCGGCAGGTCTGTACCTCATCCAAGATGGTCGCCAGCGGCAACATAGTTTTAACATTGGACAATATGGAATATACATTCAAAGATCTTCTTCTCAGAAACTACTAGTCCAATTAGAACCAATCTAAGTCACAATGGTCCCTAGGTGGTCCCATCCAAAAAATGTATCTGGTAGGTCCATACCTCGTCCAAGATGGCCACCATCTGGAACATAGGTTTTAGCTCACCTGGCTATTGCAGCGTGAGCTTTTGCCACCACTTGGCGTCCGGCGTGCGTCGTCCGTCGTCCGGCGTCCGTCGTCCGGGTCCATCGTCCGTCGTCCGTCCGTGGTGAACTTTTCATTCAAAGATCTTCTTCTCTGAAACTACTGGGCCAATTGGAACTAAACTTGGTCACAATGGTCCATAGATGGTCCCTTCCAAAAAAGGCATCCGACAGGTCTGTACCTCATCCAAGATGGCCGCCAGCGGGGAACATAGTTCAAACATTGGACCCTATGGAAAAGACATTCAAAGATCTTCTTTTCAGAAACTACTGGTCCAATTATATCCAAACTTAGTCACAATGGTCCTTAGATGGTCCCTTCCAAAAAAGGTATCCGGCAAGTCCGTACCTAATCCAAGATGGCCGCCAGCGGGAACATAGTTTTAATATTGGACCATATGGGAAAGACATTCAAAGATCCTTTTCTCAGAAACTACCAGTCCAATTAAAACCAAACTTAGTCACAATGGTCCTTAGATGGCCTTTCCCAAAAAAGGTATCCGACAGGTCCGTACCTAATCCAAGATGGCCGCCAGCGGGGAACATAGTTTTAACATTGGACCCTATGGGAAAGACATTCAAAGATCTTCTTCTCAGAAACTACCGGTCCAATTAAAAGCAAACTTGGACACAATGGTCCGTAGATGGTCCCTTCCAAAAAAGGTATCCGACAGGTCCGTACCTAATCCAAGATGGCCGCCAGCGGGGAACATATTTTTAACATTGGACCTTATGGAAATTACATTCAAAGATCTTCTTCTCAGAAACTACCAGTTCAATTAAAACTGAACGTAGACACAATGGATCTTAGATGGTCACTTCCAAAAAAGGCATCCGACAGGTCGGTACCTAATCCAAGATGGCCGCCAGCGGGGAACATAGTTTTAACATTGGACCCTATGGGAAAGATTTTCAAAGATCTTCTTCTCAGAAACTACCAGTCCAATTATAACCACACTAAGACACAATGGTCCTTACATGGTCCCTTCTAAAAAAGGTATCCGACAGGTCCGTACCTAATCCAAGATGGCCGCCAGTGGGGAACATAGGTTTAACATTGGACCCTATGGAAATTACATTCAAAGATCTTCCTCTCAGAAACTACCAGTCCAATTATAACCAAAGTTAGTCACAATGGTCCTAACATGGTCCCTTCTAAAAAAAGGTATCCAGCAAGTCCGTACCTGATCCAAGATGGCCGCCAGCGGGGAACATAGCTTTTACATTGGACCCTATAAAGACAGTCAAAGATCTTCTTCTCAGAAACTACTAGTCCAATTATAACCAAACTTAGTCACAATGGTCCTTAGATGATCTTTCCAAAAACAGGTATCTGACAAGTCCGTACCTCATCCAAGATGGCCGCCAGCGGGAACATAGTTTTAACATTGGACCCTAAAGAAAATACATTCAAAGATCTTCTTCTCAGAAACTACTAGTCCAATTTGAACCAAACTAAGTCACAATGGTCCTTAGGTGATCCCATCCAAAAATTGTATCTGGCAGGTCCATATCTCATCCAAGATGGCCACAATCTGGAACATATTTTCACATTGGCCCTATTGATCTTAAGGGAAACCTCTGCCCAAATTTTTTAATTTTTATTTGAATTGTTGTCTGAATGTTTCAATTTCAGCATTATGTATTGCCTTGATTATAAGGGGAACCCCTGCCCAAGTTTTTTTTACATTGGCCCTATTAATTTTTAAGGGGAACTTCTGCCCAAATTTTTAAATTTTTATTTGAATTGTTGTCTGAATGTTTCGATTTCAGCATTATGTATTGCCTTGATTATAAGGGGAACCCCTGCCCAAATTTTTATGCCCCAGATCGAGGATCGGGGGCATATTGTTTTTGTCCTGTCTGTGTGTCTGTATGTCTGTGTCTGTGTGTCTGTCTGTGCGTCCGAAACTTTAACCTTGGCTATAACTATTGAACTGTTTCAGGAAGAACTTTCATACTTGGCATGTGCATAGGTCTAGTCAAGAGGAATATAAATATGCAGAAAAAAATTAGGTCAGGTCAAAGGTCATTTCACAGAGGTAAAAAATTGGTGAAATTGGCCGTTTTCACATATTTGACTGTAGAATCCTTATTATTTATCGTATTGAGACGGGGTTTGTTTAATGTTATTGCTAATAAAATTGCGCAGCTGTAGTATGCAGACTGATTTGAGGTACCATTTACCGTTTTTGAGAATCGAGAGGCTCAAAGGTGGACAAATGGAAAAAATGATTTTTTAAATTTTTGTCCGATCTTTGTGCATTATTTTTTTGCAGGTTTTCTTATAGCATGTTAAAACAGATACATTTAACAATTAAAACATTTCAATAAACAATAGACCCTAAGGGGATTCAACTGTTTCCGAATAAAGGGGATTAATTGCAAATATATATGCAAAAAATTAGGTCAAAGGTCAAGGTCACAGAGGTCAAAAAGGGGTATAATTGGGTATTTTCAATAATTTACTGTAGAATCTGGGGGCATATGTAGTGTTTCACAAACACATCTTGTTTTTGAATGGTGTTCTGTTATGGGTTGTAATGGATGGTGGATCTTTCTGTTGCCATGGAAACCAAACAAGAATACTGTAATTTCAGAAAAAAGTATTCTGCTTAATTTTATGTTTTGTTTTTCCTATTGGAAATGCCTTTTATCTATGTCAGCTATGGTCCAGGTGAGCGATACAGGCTCTTCAGAGCCTCTTGTTAAAAAATCATAGAGAATTTGAAATTTCATTAAAGATGCTTGAAAAAATCTGAAAAATTCTTCAAATTATCCATCTTTCCAAAAGTGTTACGTATTTTTGCTGCTAAAATACACAAAAGGTAGAAAAAAACTTTTTTGTTCCACACCTGTGCCTGCCCCAGGCCACCCCTACTATGTAACATCCAATACAATGCTTGTGTATTGCCTCTAATTTACAACTGAATAATCAAACTGCCTTAAATTTCTGAATAAAATGATTTTACAATGAGATTTTAAAAGAAAATTTAGAAAAGTCGAACCAAATCGCGTTTTACAGCCTAAACGATCTGGTCAAATCGGGTAATGGATAGGAAGGAAAAGAGACAGCTTGCTGATTTCCTTTGAAGAAAACTTAAAAAAGGTCCTTTTAAGGACCACAAAAATTTTCCTAAAAAGATATTTGAGTTGTTTTGATCAAAGCTCCTATGCACTACAAGTACACGCACATGAGACTTTAAGCACATAAAATACAATCAATCAATCAATCAATCAATAATTAGTTAATCAATTAATAAATAAATCAATAGAACAGGCAAAGAAAAATAAAGAATTCCACTGATATGAGAAAGCCTGGGCTGAAAATGGGGGTGGTAGAGAACAATTTGTTTTCAACCCTTTTCAATTTGTGGATGAAAGTAGACAAAATTAGACCATTTGATGCAAATTTTATGTTTCTCAACCTTTGTTTATAGATTTTATCACCAGATTTAGGATTTCACACTGGCCATTATGGTTTTTGAGGCAGGCAGTGTCTACTTTCAATCAAAAGTGCAATGTCTTGCCCATTAACCACTTAGGGGACGTCCATTTGATCCGGGGGGGGGGGGGGCTGGCAAATTTGGAAAGGTTAGAATATTTATTTTCAACTCAATTCCGTTTATAATATTTATTTCCAAGCCTTTGGAGGCCAGATTATTTATTTTCTTGTATAACAATATTGGTCTCTGTTCAGGAGTGTACTGAATAATTATTTCCAAGTGTAACCAGGCGAGATTATTTATTTTCAACTTATCTGGGGCCAAGATATTTATTTACAAAATCTGACAGCCCCATCCCCCCTCAGAATCCAATGGTCGTCCCCTTAAAAGCTTTGATGAACTTAAAGTCGACTGATTTTGCGTACAGATTTCATAAAGTAGAATGGTATTTTAATCCAATCCTAATTTTAGGAAGCATATTTGGAAAGGAGCAAAGCACACAATGCGACATCCACCGGAGTTGTGCCAACGTGTCAGGAGTGTGGAAAGATATATGTACATGTATTTATACTTCTATATATATATGTTGGTTTATTTGTTTGCTTTGGCCTGGCAACAAAAAATGCACCAAAACTATGCCAAAAAATGATTGTTTGATTGATTGATTGATGCTTGACGAAAAATGAAATTGGTCGTGACCGTAGTATAAAAATAACCCTTTACCACCCTCTTACTAAGAGGGTCTTTGTCTAGTCCTTTAACATATGACTTCGCATTTCTTTCCATATATTTAAATATTTTACGAAAGGATATGGAGTAAATGAACATGATACCATAACACATATGT
Organism: Modiolus philippinarum; assembly: GCA_002080025.1. Taxonomy (NCBI): domain Eukaryota; kingdom Metazoa; phylum Mollusca; class Bivalvia; order Mytilida; family Modiolidae; genus Modiolus; species Modiolus philippinarum. The sequence continues at coordinate 12,654 of MJUU01013522.1, read as the reverse complement.
TAACTCCAACTGCAATACATGTAATTTTAATGGGCTGTATGGCCATTTCGGAAATTTATTCCTCATCAGCAGCACTAGAACCCAAACAAAGGAAGGAAATCCATAATTTCAAAAATGTTTAAAATGCATGAAAAGTTTATATCTGATGTTTTTCATTTTTAGCGCATCTGGCTAATTCTAGGATTAGCTTTTGCCATCACTTTTCGTCCGTCGTCCGTCCGTCCGTCCGTCGTCCGTCCGGCGTAAAGTTTTCATTCAAAGATCTTCTGCTCTGAAACTACTGGTCCAATTGAAACCAAACTTGGCCACAATAGTCCTTAGATGGTCCCCTGCAAAAAGTTGTTTTTCAGATCCGCGTGATATCCAAGATGGCCACCAGCGGGGATCATAATCTTGACATTGGACCATGTTAAACTATAAGCGCCATCGATCAGTCACGTGACTAAAGTGGCTACCTGTGGATTGCAGTATCTTGTACATAGAAATATAACAATAGCTTGTAAAAAATAGAATATACCAAGATTTAAAAATGCGTTCTTTAAAATGTACAACCATGTGCTTATTCTACATAAATTTCTCTTTCTTTCGGTATAATTTTTTGTGAGAATCAAAAGAGGTTTAATCTCGTCAAAATTTATTCTAAAATTTCAAATATTTTCACAAGTATTTCCTATTTAAGGCATTGTAAATATCGTATTTTCTGTGAAGTATACCGTCTTTAGAACTGAATTGCGAGAGAACTAATACACTTTTCTAATTTGTACAACTATGTGGGGAAAATAGATAACATAGGCTATCCATCGTTGTATTTTTTTTCACTTAAGATAAAGATCTTATCTCGTCAAAATCGATTTCAAAATCGTCATTTTCACTGATTCTACACCAGACACAAGACAATATGGCGACAGCTAGATTGTGTTGACCCAAGGACGTATATCATAACATACGACCTTGGTTGACCCAACAACAGTAATTGTCATTCATATCATTTTGTTTGTTAATATTTTTAAATACAAATACTTTCAAAAAATGAACAATTCTTAACTGTAAAAAATATAAAAGAATTTTTTTTGTGGCCGCCAGCAGGGATCATAGTTTTAACTTTGGACCCTATGGGAAAACACATTCAAAGATCTTCTCCTATGAAACTACTTGGCCAATCAAAACCAAACTTGGCCACAATAGTCCTTAGATGGTTCCCTACAAAAAAGTTGTTTTTCAGATCCGCGCTATATCCAAGATGGCCGCCAGCGGGGATCATAGTTTTAACATTGGACCCTATGGAAAAATACTTTCAAAGATCTCCTCTGAAACTACTGAACCAATTGAAACCAAACTTGGCCACAATAGTCCTTACATGGTCCCCTGCAAAAAACTTGTTTTTCAGATCCGCGCTATATCCAAGATGGCCTCCAGCGGGGATCATAGTTTTAACATTGGACCCTATGGGTAAACACTTTCAAAGATCTTATCCTCTGAAACTACTGAGCCAATTGAAACCAAACTTGGCCACAATAGTCATTACATGGTCCCCTGCAAAAAACTTGTTTTTCAGATCCCCACTATAGCCAAGATGGCCGCCAGCAGGGATCATAGTTTTAACGTTGGACCCTATGGGAAAACACTTTCAAAGATCTTTTCCTCTGAAACTACTTGGCCAATTAAAACCAAACTTGGCCACAATAGTCCTCAGATGGTCCCATGCAAAAAGTTGTTTTTCAGATCCGTGCTATATCCAAGATGGCCACCAGCAGGGGTCATAGTTTTAAAATTGGACCCCATGGCAAAACACTTCTGAAACTTTTCAGCCAATTGGAACCTAACTTGGCCACAATAGTCTTTAGGTTGCGGCCCTGCTAAAGAGTTGTTTTTAAGGTCTTTGCTTATATAATGCAAGATGTCTGCCAGCGGAGAACAATTTTAACATTTGACCCATTGGGAAAACATTAAATATCTTTTCCTGAAATTACATAGCCAATAGTGAAAACATACTTGGTCACAACGGGCCATAGTTGTTCAAGTTTGAAAAATTTGCCTGGCTTGTCTGCATGGCATTCAAGATGGTACCAGTGGGGAACATAGTTTAACCTTGAGACCTATTGGAAGCCTATCGCATTTAAAGATGTTCTCCTCTGAAAATATTTAGTCATTTGGAACCAAAATTAGACTCACTGGTCCCCTTCAAGAACTGCATCCCATCCAAAATAGCTGCCAGTCTGGAATATAGTTTAACTTAAGAACTTAAGATAATATAACATCAATGTCTATTAACAAATTTGAAAATAATGCCATTTAAACATTGGGATTATTTTAACTGCATAAATCAGCCTCTTGTTTATTTATTTTTTTTTTGAAAGATCGACGTCATAGCAGATCTTTAAAATTTCCATTCGCAGTTTCCGACATGATGTCATATCGGAAATAAAATTCGCTTCCTGTCGGAGTGTATGTCATGGTTTCAAATATGTTTAGATTTTCTCCTTCTCTTTCCTCTCTTGTAGGAACTGGAGTCGTTTCCGACTGCCTGAAGTTCTGTGGACTAACTTGCATTCCCAGACACACACAACAATTGTCCCCTCGACTATGTACATTTAAAAGCTGACTATTTACAGTGTTAAATTATATACATAGGGTCGTTGATCTAGATGGCAGGATCAACTGCGAGATAAGCCCTGAATTCCTCAATGGTACCTGCTGTAGCCCACGTGCTGTAGCCGCAGTGGTTGCTAAGATCTGGTAAAGGATTCCAGTCCACAATGTTCCTGAGGAAGAAGGAGTTTCTGTAAGTGGTACTGGAATAATATGTGCTGCCCTCTTGTTCTGCAGTCACTGTTCTGTAGATATCGACCCCGGTTGATGTCTACCAGACTGTTCTGGATCTTGTATAGCTTACACAGTCTACTGGTCTTCCTTCTTTGTTCCAGGGTCTGCCAATTGAGGTGGTGTCAGGTGTTCGGGTCGTGTAATCGTTTGTTACGTAACGTGCTGCTCTACGTTGTTTACAAACTGGCTTGTCTTTGTTAGCAACAAAGGGTAAAAAACCCGTACAGCAGGAAACGAAAGCATAATTTCAAAATCTGCTCGTATCTGAAAGGAGCGATGTGAAAAAGATGTCTGAAAGGAATTTTAGGCGGGAAAGTAAATGAGAAGGGAACTGACTGTCCGAAAACGAGTAATCCAAAGACAATGGCAACATCGCAACATCTTAAAACAGACATCATTTGAATACGGGTATTTCAGATAACACGGTTAGGTTTTTGCCATTGTCAATGTCAAAAAGATCTTTTGGTAAATGATATTCAAAAGTGATTCTGCCTTTAAAACTAACCCTGTATTTAACAAAAGAAAAAAAAAAAAACTTTTTGCGAAGGGAGATTATATAACGGAGTGATTATTGGAAATTGAGTCGTGATTGGTTAGTATGTTAAATATTATTTTTTTTTGCTAGACTTTAGCTTTAAAGGCAGAATCACTTTTGAATATCATTTACCAAAAAATCTTTTTGACATTTCACGAAACGTTTTTGAACGAAAGCTTTTAAAAACGACGGAACAAAAATTGAAAAAAGAATAAACAATATATAAACAAGATATTTCCATAGAACGGCAGATAAGGAGTTAAAATTCATTTTTTATTACTTTCGTTTTTTCAACAAATTTGCTTTTTTTTGTAATTTTCACACCAATAAAATCAATATTTTTGCGTGCATTTCACTCCTTTCGTGTACACACGATATGAATGAAATACAAGGTTTAAACGACTCACTTCGGTCATTTACAGGGTGCTGTCATACGCTGAACACTTAAATTCATATCATGACGTGTCATCTCGGGGGAGGGGGGTCTCCTCCGATATATAATAACATAGGGATGATCCGCTGGAAGAGGTACATTTTTCTTCTTTCATATTATATGATAAGGGTAATAAATTGCGATGAGATTTTCTGATAAGGTCAACATGTTGCATCGAAATCAGAAACCAATATGAATTTGACATAACTACATTGACAGGGCATCGAACAGCGTTTAATTCACTACTTTTTTTTTATTGAAAATAAAGAATTTACTGTCTTTATCCCAAAATATGACAAGGTATACTTGTCTACATCATGTGTGATTAAGTTTACTTTCCTGCTAAAATATACATTTTAGAGATTCTTAATATACAATAAGGATGGGGTTCTTGGTGTGCCATTGGCTCACCCCTACCAAAAAGCATATGGAGTGACCCCCGATCAAGCCTGTCATACACTGAATACTGAAAGTCATATACCGCTATGAATTTGCAGTGTGCTATAATACACTGAATACTGAAAGTCATACCGTGACGAAATTACAGTGCGCTGATACACGCTGAATACTGAAAGTCATACCGTGACGAAATTACAGTGTGCTGTCATACGATGAATACTTTAAAGTCATACCTTGACATTACAGTCTGCTGTGATACGCTGAATACTAAAAGGCTCCAATCACAAGTCTATGGACTCTTGTTCCACATATACATTCACTTTAGGCTCTCAGAAATCTGTGGGGCTAATGCTATATTGCCCCGATATAATTAGTGCAGCTCAGTAAGATAGAACGAGGGGTCTAAGCATGATCCGTGAAAAGGCATTTTTTGGCGGTATAATTGTTAAAAAATACCTCAAACTTTTAACACAGTTATATAACTTTTTGTAATTAAATTTTAACATGTAGGTTCTCTAAATTACTTCATTCAATTCATAGGGATTTCAAGATGAAGAACACCAATAAATGCATTGTTCCGTTCGTCGATTTAATCATGTATTTCTAGATTAATGAAAGGAAGATAACAGGAAACACTTACAATGGTCGAACATTGCAATGTCATGCCACAATCAACCAGGGAACTGCACAAGAAAAACAATAAATTGACAAAATACAAGCATAGATAACGATAGGAACTCGGGATAGCCGGACTTGGTACCGGCACTGGCCACAGCCAGCGGTAGGGTTAAACCGGTTTAACCCGGTTTAGAGACTTTATCTCAAGTGCATCTGTTAATCGGGGTCCTAAAGGGAGAACCTTTTACGAGGTACGAAAATTTAAAAAAAAAATGCCTGTACGTTGTACAAAAATAGCTCTTAAAATCTAAATTAGCTTGTACGTTGTACAGAGTATGTTTTGTACGAATGTACGTGAAATAACAAAGGTCTTGTACGATGTACGAAAAATGATTGATTGATTGATTGATGCTTGTACGAAAAATGAAATTGGTCGTGAACGTGGTATAAAAATAACCCTTTAGCATCCTCTTACTAAGAGGGTCTTTGTCTAGTCCTTTAACATATGACTTCGCATTTTTCTTTCCATATTTAAATATTTTACGAAAGGATATAGAGTAATGAACATGAGACCATAACACATATGTTAACTCCAACTGCAATAATTTAAATGAGCTGTATGGCCATTTCGGAAATTTATTCCTCATCAGCAGCACTAGAACCCAAACAAAGGAAGGAAATCCATAATTTCAAAAAATGTTTGCAATGCATGAAAGGTTATAACTGATGTTTTTCATTTTTCATCTTTTTTTTTTGAAAGATCGAATTCATAGCGGATCTTTAAAATTTCCATTCGCAATTTTCGACATGATGTTATATCGGAAATAAAATTCGTTTCCTGTCGGAGTGTATGCCATGGTTTCAAATATGTTTAGGTTTTCTTCTTCTCTCTTCTCCCTTGTAGGAACTGGAGTCGTTTCCGACTGTCTGAAGTTCTGTTGACTAACTTGCATTCCCAGACACACATAGTAATTGTCCCCTCGACTATGTGCATTTAAAAGCTGACTATTTACAGTGTTAAATTATATACATAGGGTCGTTGATCTAGCTGGCAGGACCAACCACGAGGTTAGTCCTGAATTCCTCAATGGTACCTGCTGTAGCTCACGTGCTGTAGCTGCAGTGGTTGCGAAGATCTGGTAAATGATTCCAGTCTACAATGTTCCTGAGGAAGAAGGAGTTTCTGTAAGTGGTACTGGAATAATCTGTGCTGCCCTCTTGTTCTGCAGTCACTGTTCTGTATATAAAGACCCCTGTTGATGTCTACCAGGCTGTTCTGGATCTTGTATAGCTTACAGTCTACTGGTCTTCCTTCTTTGTTCCAGGGTCTGCCGATTGAGGTGGTGTCAGGTGTTCGGGTCGTGTAATCGTTGGTAACATAACGTGCTGCTCTACGTTGTTTACAAACTGGCTTGTCTTTGTTACTAACAAAGGGTAAAAAAAACCGTACAGCAGGAAATGAAAGAATAATTTAAAAATCTGCTCGTATCTGAAAGGAACGTGTGAAAAAAATGTCTGAAAGGAACTTTAGGCGGGAAAGTAAATGAGAAGCGAACTGACTGTCCGTAAATGAGTAATCCGAAGACAATGGCAACATCGCAACATCTGAAAACAAAGACATTATTTGAATACGGGTTTTTGAGATAACACGGTAAGGTTTTTATATATAGAACTGGATTTTGCTTTTTGTGTACCCAAGATTATATAACGGAGTGAATATTGGAAATTGAGTCGTGATTGGTTATATGTTAAATATTAATTTATTTTAACTAGACTCATTATCTATGGTTAAGAAAGATGAAAGAAATTTTCATATGCCTTTAATGTTGAAAACAATTGAAACAATTTATTTTTATTTATTTTTATTTTTTTTATTGGAATTATCAAGGTCCTTGGTAAAATAAAAAAAAAACTGTCAATTTATAATCTGCACGTTGGATAAGATTTATACTTAAAAAAAATAGAAATGGTGATATGTTACATTAACGATATCACTTCTTTGGAAAAAGGGGTTTCCTGATGCTTGCAGTTCGGAAGAAAAAAAGTAACAAAACAAAAAATATGAAAAGGGAAATAACTCATATAAGGAGTTATTAGATCCCTTCGGTCCAAATGTAACGAATCATCCAAAGGATGAAACAAACTTTTTGCAAAAGAAAGTAAATTGATATCTTTTGTAACGTTTCAGGCGATAACAAGATAAACAGCATTAGGCGAGATCACTCCCTTCGCAAAAAGTTTTTTTGTTAAATACAGGCTTTGTTTTAAAGGCAGAATCACCTTTGAATATCATTTACCAAAAAATCTTTTTGACATCTCACGAAATGTTTTTAAACGAAAGATTTTAAAAACGACGGAAGAAAAATTGAAAATAGAATAAACAATATATTAACAAGATATTTCCATAGAACGGCAGACAAGGTGTTTAAATTCATTTTTTATTACTTTCGTTTTTTTCAACAAATTTGCATTTTTTTTGCAATTCTCACACCAATAAAATCAATATTTTTGCGTGCATTTCACTCCTTTGGTGTACACACGATATGAATGAAAAACATGGTTGAAACGACCCACTTCGGTCATTTATCGTAAATTCAGTTATTCCATGTATAGCGTGTATGATTGTAATGAATGATTTGAAGCGTGTATAAATGCAATGAGTCGTTTGAAGTGTGTAATTCATTCCGTTTTTCGATCGCTCCACTCGCTTGTACATTCTGTTCATGTTGTAATGTTGAGCGTTCAACCAATTGATCTGTAACGAATTTACAGGGTGCTATCAAACGCTGAACACTTAAATTCATACCATGACGTGTCATCTCGGGGGAGGGGTTCACTTCCAATATATAATAACATAGGGGTGATCCACAGGAAGAGGTACATTTTTCTTCTTTCATATTATATGATAAGGGTAATAAATTGCACGAAAAATATGTGATAAGGATGGGAAATGTCGGATGAGATTTTCTGATAAGGTCAACATGGTGCATCGAAATCAGAAACCAATATGAATTTGACATAACTACATTGACAAGGCATCGGACAGCGTTTTATTCACTACTTTTTGATTGAAAATAAAAAAAATACTGTCTTTATCCCAATATATGACAAGGTATACTTGTCTACATCATTTGTGATTAGGTTTACTTTCCTGCTAAAATATACATTCTTGAGATTCTTAATATACAATAAGGGTGGGGTTCCTGGTGTGCCATTGACTCACCCCTACCAAAAAGCATATGGAGTGACCCCCGATCGAGCCTGTCATACGCTGAATACTGAAAGCCATATACCGTTATGAATTTTCTGTGTGCTATCATACGCTAAATACTTTAAGTCATACCGTGACGAAATTACAGTGCGCTGTCATACGCTGAATACTGAAAGTCATAGACCGTTACGAATTTGCAGTGTGCTGTCATACGCTGAATACTAAAGGTCATACCGTGACGAAATTACAGTGCGCTGTCATACGCTGAATACTGAAAGTCATAGACCGTTACGAATTTGCAGTGTGCTGTCATGCGCTGAATACTGAAAGTCATACCGTGACGAAATAACAGTGTGCTGTCATACGCTGAATACTGAAAGTCATTGACCGTTACGAATTTGCAGTGCGCTGTCATACGCTGAATACTTTTAAGTTAACCGTGACGACATTACAGTCTGCTGTCATACGCTGAATACTAAAAGGCTCCAATCACAAGGCTATGGACTCTTGTTCCACATATACATACACTCTAGGCTATCAGAGATCTGTGGAGCTAATGCTATATTGCCCCGATATAATTATTGCAGTTCACTAAGATGGAACGAGGGGTCTAAGCATGATCCATGAAAAGGCATTTTTGGCGGCATAATTCTTGAAAAAATACCTCAAACTTTTATCCTATCGTAAAGCTAGCTGCAATACCACTCTTCAATAACGCTAGCCGTCAATAATATTCATGAGTTGAGGGTGCGTTCGAAATTTATACCTGTGGTACTTTTGTGTACGGAAGCGTATTAGTGCCATGTTAACACATTTTATTTTTTTATTTTTTATACTTTAATCTGTAAAATTTACACTTTAATCTGTAAATTTTACACTTTTTTCTGTAAAATTTACACTTTAATCTGTAAATTTTACACTTTTTTCTGTAAAATTTACACTTTTTTCTGTAAATTTTATGCTTTTTTCTTTAAAATTTACACTTTTTTCTGTAAAATTTACACTTTAATTTGTAAAATATACACTTTTTACTGTAAATTTTACACTTTAATCTGTAAAATTTACACTTTTTTTCTGTATAATTTATACTTTTTTCTATAAAATTTATACTTTAATCTGTAAAATTTACACGTTAATGTCTAAAATTTACACTTTACTTTAAACTAATAAAGTGCTCATTACACATTTTATAGGAAACTGCAACATAAATGGAGGCTTTTCTTAGGAAAAGAGGTGTCCCAGAAGAAACTTTAAAACAGTTGCGAGACCAGAAGGTAACGACAAAAAGTAATAACAATAATGATAATAATAATATAATAATAATAATCTATACTACTAAAAAAACGAAGTCCGATTTTCTAGACGGCATGGAGTCTCGACAATAAATCAATTAATTAAACTTTATGTACGATTAGTCTGAGACTGTGGTGTATATTGAAAATTTCATCATTCCAAATCTGTTTGTTTTCTTAATTAGCAATTAACCAAGTAATTAATATTCCGGATAGGTGCCCGAAGGCCGATTTGTATTTTATAATAGTTAGCATTATTAACTCCCGTTGTTTAAAAAGTGATGCAAACAAAAAACAATTCAACATTTGTCTTTACTAATATTACAAGGATTCGCACTGAAGGTTATACTGTAAAATAATGAAAATATTCAATTAATGAGATTTACACCGAAATAGTAACATGTTAAAAACTGGGTGCAAGTTTTATCAAGAAATTATGTTACATTTGAATTATATTATTTTTTACAAAATTAATGTTGCATTTATGATTATAATTCTAACTCAAACAAATATTTATGGATAAATGGTGTTTTAATTGAAACTTATATGAAAGGTCATGAAACATTATTGCGGTACTTATGTTGATGATTTCACTGTCATTATATTGCTCTTGAGATTTCCACTTTCGATCGGACAGCAGATTTGTCCGATCCAATCCTGATTGCTTTATTCAGAATTGCTTTATTCAGAACGAACTGAATATCAATTTGATTATTTTTTGCGATGTCCAGTTGTTCGTGTTTGGGTTCCAAATTCCCGTTGATTAACAACTGGAAATTACTAGTAA